>VCII01000144.1:135000-137809 GCA_006030095.1 Triplophysa siluroides | reverse complement strand
TCACTTCGGATTGCTTACAAATTACATTTCAGGATTATTCTCGCCTCCTGCGGTGGTTCTGGGTGTGGACGTGACCTGCACTGTATTGTTGGGTGTGTGTTAAAGTTCACTAATCTCTCTAATTCATCTGACTTTCGTTGGATTCGGACTCTGGACCCGCTTGACATTTCAATCCGGATCCATAAATCTGTGTTTCGCTGCTCTTTGGAGACATAACAGCCTGAATGGGTGTGCTGCGGGGTGTTAATGTCAGGTTAGTTTCAAGGTGTTGCGCAACGCGTGTCTTTCTGCGCGCACTCATGGCGGTATTTGCTTGAGGTGATAGAGAGGCGCGCGTCCGCTGCGCGAACCGTGACGTCATCGCAGCGGCGTGAGAATCGTGATGCTGGACAGACGACACGATTTTCGGGGTGTTGTTTGCTTGGACCCAGTGAACTCAAATCTAACATGTGGATATCACTACACTGTTAATGTATACTATAGTATTCTGTGGCTTTACCTCACAGAGTGAATTTATAAGTGAAAGTAAATGATGGGTAGCGTTAAAAAAAGCACTATAGTATTTTTGTCTGTGACGTTACTTCAGTTTACTTAGTGCATGCTACAACATGCATTTCTATGTTTCTGCTTGATCCAGTTTTAATCTCAGATTAAATATGAAGCCAGGACTGTAATCTCAGACATTCTGATTGTTCCAGACAGTCTCGAGTCTTGACTTCATTCAGGATTTTACACAGACGGTAGCAGAACTTAAACTGAACTTTTTCTTTTTATAGTTGCCAAATTTGTCCTGCCACACCCAAAATAATCCCACGTCAAAATGTGTTCATTTTATTTTAAAATGGCGTTCAGCGTCTCCCAAGAGAAGATTTAAGGCTAAAATACACTACAAGACCTTTGCTGAGATTTTGCCAAGATTTCCAGTCTGGACTTGTTGCAGAAAGTCTGTGCCAGTCTGCAGATTTGATCAGTTAGTGTGTTTCTTTCTGAAATTTGAAAAAAGTCTGCAAGTATATGATGACTAGTTTAAAAAAATCTGTTCAGATTTTAAAGAGTACATAACTAGGGATGTTTAAGGTCCTACTTTGGTCTATGGAGTGTCCAACAACAAGTTTATGTTCACAGAAGGTGTAAAAACCAACGATTATTTGTAATAATATGCAGTTTTTCTTGCCTTACTTCTAGACTGACTCAAATGATTCGTTCTGCGATTCATCCGTCTAATCCCCTCCTTTCCGCTAGTCTAGTCTGCTGTGATTGGTCAGATGGTCTAGTCTGCTGTGATTGGTCTACAGTGAATGAGGCTCACCAGCTACAGTGTGTACAGTGGAGAAGAGTGAAGTTTTGGGGGGCAGTCCTAGCTAAAAGTAGGCGGGACTATATGTAGTGAACGTAAATCTGCGGCGGTTGGCGAATCGGACTAGAGACGACTCGTTTGGCTGATTCAGAGGCCACTCCCTTTTTACCAAGCCAACAACTTTCTTATTCATTCACCTTCAGATTCACAACTTGGCAGACTGCTTGCTTTCAAACACGCCAACGTTACACACTCCATGAAATGTCATTTTCATGATCTCATGTTATGTACTCTTTAAAAGTCTTGTAGTGTATTCCAGCCATTACACAACCACACTGACTGCAGCCAGATACAACGACATTAGTATATCATCTGATTTTACTTTGGAATTTTAAATGTTTTTTCTTACATAGCTGTGAGGTCACCTGAAGGTGATTTTCTGAAACAAACTCCAATAAAAAGTCTCTGTCTGTCTGTGTCTCATTACTTTGCAAAGGTTATAATGTGAGTTTTCTGTTGTGTTTCTCTCACAGATTTCTCTGTGTCTGCTGAAATCATGATGAATTGGGGCGTCCGGGCGTAACCTCACACAGACAGAAGCACTTGAACAGACGCACCCGGCTCCTTCCACGATGAGCGGAGGAAAGAAACGGAGCGGTTTTCAAATAACCAGCGTGACGTCAGACTATAATCAGAGTTCTTCCGAGAACCTTTCACCTAAAGGACCTGCAGAAATCCTGAGCCCTCACAAAGCCACTCCCCCTTCCACCGCCCACAGAAGCCAGACCTCATCACCCACTCAAATAGTGGCCAATGGCCCCTCCCTGCGCCAAATCCCTGGCCTTCAGACGCAACAAAGCTTCAGTCAGCCGACCACGCCCCTCACGGCCCCGGAAGCAGACCTCGTTGGATGCGGGCGGGGCGTCAAGGTTCCGCGTGGTGCGATTGGACCAGGGGCCGGGTGAGCCGTACAAACGTGGACGTTGGACATGCGTGGACGTGATGGAGAGGGAGGTGGAGGAACGAGGGCTACGGCGTGTGATCGACAGCATGAGGCACGCCCATTCGCTGGAGTCCTTGGAAACGGTGGGGCTGGGCGGTGCCGAGGGAGCGGTGGGCGGAGCCGGGCTGAAGCCGCTGGGGGTGCGAGGGTTGCAAGCGGGTCACATGGTACACTCGCAGGGCACCACCCACCTGCTCGTCCAGTGCAGGACAGAAACCGCTCATAGCGGCCCACCCTCACCGACAAGACTCTACGCACCACATGACATGCTGCAGGTCACCCCGCCGCACGTGCAGAAGACGCCTCGCGCACGCAACATCCCCGCCCCGCTGCGCCTCGATGTGGACGCCGCTGGCAAGGTAAAACCACACACGCCTCATCTGCGTTACTGTGCCTCAACTCTCGCATTAAACAACGAGAACACTACATTTCATTTCTTTGATTACTTCATAAAAACGTCTTGGTTACGTATGTAACCTCGGTTCCCTGATGGATGGAACGAGACGTTG
>VCII01000144.1:0-127500 GCA_006030095.1 Triplophysa siluroides | reverse complement strand
CCCAGGGGCAGCATGTATATGGAGAAAAGCAAGGGTCCTAAAACCGATCCCTGAGGTAATCCATAGTTTACTTGCATTAGATTAGACGATTCCCCATTTAAATGGACATATTTGTGATCAAAGGACTGCAGCTGAGTGGATTGCAAATGAAGAAAGCAAAAGAACTCGCAAAATTGTGTTCAGCCACTTTAGGGAGTATGAAAATATGGAAACAAGGATGTTTTGTCTATCCTTGATTGTAGAATGTTAGGAAAATAAGCAACTGTGAGTACCTGTCATCTTGCAAACTGACTTCCCAAAGTATTTGGATTCTGTTTTTGTAGCTTGTCTTGTGGATCCAAATAAAAGTAGAAAATGTGCGTGTGTGTGTGGGAGAGAGACTGTGTTTGTGTGTGTGTGCACACGTACTGTATATGAGAGTGTGTGGGATTTCTTAAGTTTTCAGACTGGGTTGTATCACACTCCTGTGGGTCATGAGTCACATTATACTAACAACACACGCGTACACACTGTGTGTTATTTTATGAGTTGAGTTGTGTGTATTGTGTGATATCTTATTCTTAAGTCAACACTCACTGCTGATAAATGTATTTACACAACCGCTCCAACACTTAAATGTTTCTTAAATCTGATCTTTCATAAAAACTGATCTAAAACCCTCTGCTTAAATGTTTGAATGACGTTTGTAGACACGAATAACAATATATTTGTTTCTTTCATTAGATATAAAGTCCAGTTTACGGCTGATAGAGAGTTCTGTTTATGAATCATCTCAGGCAGAGAAACGGGTCGATATCACATTTCTGTAAATTCACTGTGACTGAAGATGATCGAGTATATCACAGTTTTCTGTTATTGCACATCATTCCCAAACGCACAGTTGTGTGATTGTGTTAGAATGAGACAACAGAAGTTAAACGTCATCATAGAATGTGAGATAAACTCTATAATGCAGAATGAGTATGTGAATGTTGTTTGACAGGGAGGGAGATATGTCACAATCTTCTCTTCTGTTGCTCAAGGGGTTATGGGTAACATCATCCAAAATAACATACGAGCTGTGTCCCAATTCGAAGGCCACAACCTTCTAAGGTCACGGACATAAAAACAAGGACGTGTTCTTCAAAGCACGCAAGCGAACAGAAATGAGCTGGCCAAGCCTTGCAGAGGATCTCCTCATTACGTCACCTGCTGCTCATGGTACGTGGTGACAGCAGCGGGACATGATATTTTATTTTAGAGAATATGACACGTTAATGTAGATTTAAACAGCCCAACAGTATGCTAAATGAACCAACCTTAGCAATTTAAAACACAATAATGCATCAATAATGTTCATGAGCAATATCATATATACTATTAAAGGGTGATATGACACTGCTAAAAGGAATATTATGGGTGTTTTAGATGTAACTCAATGTGTCTACAGGATTTAAGGTTGAAAAACGCTGTATTTTACACACACTGTGCATGTTTGTATCTCCACTTGCTCCGCCTCTCTGAAACATGTGTATTTTTAACAACGCTCATGGCTCTGAAAAGCGAGGTGTGCTCTGATTGGCCAGTTCACCAGTGCGTAGTGATTGGTCAAACACTGCAAGTTTGCGAGGAAAGCACTTGCGTATACATTTGGGCGGTCTTACTCAAATCAGACCACCAGCTGACGTAGATGTGTGGGGGTGTGGCTACACGAGGCGTTTCAGGCAGGTCTGGGTGAGCGTTCGCTTTTAGATAGAATGACTCTTTTGTTCCCACACTTTCATTTCGGCAGGTTTACGTGTCTAATACATGCATGAGCAACTTATAACACACCAAAGACACAGAAAACACGTGTTCGCGCCATATGATTCCTTTAAAGCACTGAAATGGACCGTTTTCGTGAATTACATACTTTTATTTAACTAAAGTTTTGAATGATTATTAAAAAAAATTCCAGCTGTTACAGGCACGCAATGAATCTCGGGATAGGCGAAGATGTGAAGGATCCATTCGTTCTTTCCTTAAAATCCTGCGTAAAAAAGTCGCATTTTGGGGCTGCATTTGAAGCAACCTTTGATTCGGGACCGCCTTCAGTCGCGCTGCTGTGACGCAACCCGTCTTAAAATGCAGCCTTCAAAGAACGCATTGGGACACAGCAACGGTGTAGAATAGATGGAGAAATCAGAGGGGGCGGAGCTTCGCAAAGACTGAATTATATAACAAACGCTGCATCCGAAATCGCATACTGTGACAGTACGTACTGAACTTGAATAAGTACCAACCTGTCGACTGTTAAAACTGTATATTTATATATATATCTATATAGTATGAGTAGTATGAGTTCATTTGGGACATACTGCATCTGTGCAACCTGTACGTAGGCGCTGATAAAAACATAAAAGTTTTAAAAACACCTTCAAGTTTTCTGCTATTTTTATTTGATTTACTTTTGAAATGTGACAGTTGCTCAGTTCCCGTGGCATCATGGGATAGATAAGCGTCCATCCAATCCACACTCACCAATCTCGGCGGAAGCAGTAGACCATCGGGGTATTTCTCACATACTGTTTTGTGCACACTGAGGTTTAGGACATACTACTCATGACTCGTACTCATTTTAGCCTACTAGATAGTGTGGAAGTAGGCGATTAGGGACGCAGGGAAACATTTGCGATGCACTCACATTAACCTCAGATACTGTTGAGGGCAGATAGTTTGTGATTTATGATTTGTGTATTTATGTGTGATGGGAGATGGTGGGTGTCGTGTGGAATGCTGGGAAGCGTGTGCGCGGGCCGAGATTCCTAGCCTGTGATGTGATTGGCTGAGATGAAGAGTGGGCGAGGACCGAATCAAAGAGTTTAGTGTCAGGAAACACAGTGTGTGTGTGTGTGTGTGTGTGTGCATTTACATACGTGTCACGAGACACACACATGCAGTGTTTTTTTCACAAACACCAGTGATAGGAAGACGGAGGGTCTGGTCAGACAGGTGGACTTTTTCCTCAGATGAATCTCATGAATGTTTGTGAGGGAATGTGGCTGGGATTGATGGATTACAGCTCAAGCGTTGTGAGGAGATGGAGATCTGGTGATGGATTATTCTGACCCGCAGGTTCAGTGTTGGCGACACTATTAACAGACCCGCACTCATCTGTAGCGTACATACAGCATGACATCAGCTATACAGCTCTCTCTCTCTCTCTGATTCTGAAGTATGATTCATTTAATTTGGTTTGCATGTGTGCATCGTGATTCTCAGATTCATTTCAGCTGTTTTATGTTTGTCAGCTATACACTGTGGTGTTTCTATTGACTGCATCTGTTGTTTATGTATCGGATCCTATTTAAATCAGATCATGGTGTTTGAGTCAGTCATGATCTCATTATTCTATCATTTGACATAACGTTTGACTCTCTGTCGCCATCTCTGTTTTAAATATAGGATTTCAGGTTACTTTATGTTACTTTACATACTTTATTATGTACTTATCTTTACGGAGTGTCTATTTACACCGAGTACAAATAGCCAGCCTTGTTGGAAGAGACTGTTTGCAGTAGCTCCGCCCACCAGTATGTGATTGGAACAGAGAAAGTGTAAGAACGACGGCATTTGAAATGGCGACTCCAGCGGCGTAAGGTGTAAAGTCTGTATAGCTTTAGCACTGGAAAATGGGGTTCTAATCCACCTCTCGCTGAAAACGCTCTTCACTTTTTTCTGTCACAGATCATATAGGCAATTGTTTTCAATAAAATTGATTTAAGACTTAAAATTATTTTTTTATAACATTTGGGTTTAGGGTGAGGTTAGGGGTGTAGGGCTTTAATATCTCAATAAGTTCTTTTTATTTTTTAAATATAATGATTTACACTCTGTTATTATTACATAATGTTTAATGTACAACAATATTGAAGTGCAAATAGTAATGTCATCTGCTACTATTTATAAGTATCAATAGCATCTAACTACTAGTTCTACTTAATCCTAAGAAAATACAGCTATTTTCGGTTAGTGTAAGCAGAACCTACTGCTTTTTACACTTACTGTAAATAGCATCTATTGCTTTAGCCGCTGATTTATCTTTGATTTAAGTGATATTTCATGTGAAATTGTGCACGACAAAATCACGATTAAGCTTCAAGTGCTTGCTGGATAACTGAACTGACAGGTCGAATGTAGTTAAACATCATCGTTTGTTAGTCAAAGTTTGACAGTAAATATGAAATCTCTTGTATCTTGACAAACTAGTTTCAGAGAAGCTTCCTCACCGCCCGTTAATTAGATGAACATGTGATGACAGGTTGGAATCTCTGTAGACTTGACTCTCTCTCTCTCTCTCTCTCTCTCTCTCTCTGAGTTTCTGGGTGCTTGTGATTTCTTGTTTTTCATTGGCCTGTCCTGAAGGAGGTCACAGGAAGTGATCATCACGTGACACACCTCACATGTTTCTGGTTGTTTGACGTGTGTACGTGACTTTGCTTCTCAACACAATGTTTGTCAGCGTGAGAAAGCTGGTCTCTATTTTTGAGAGTAAAAAACAGCCTCGCCCCGTGTCCCTTCCTCCATCGCTGCACACACCCCTCACCTCTGCCCCGCCCACTCCACCCGCTCATCATCCCAGCCAACCTCCAGCAGATTCTGAGCCACACCCCCCTTCACCCTCCAGACCACGCCTCCGTCCTGGAGAGCAAGAGACCGCACACGTCACGCGGAGAGCAAACGCTAGGCTTCAGAGATTTCGAGAATCTTGGCCGACAGGGAAGGTGGATTACCATCCCAGGGCGTTTCGCTTAGCTGTATCCACGGAAACCAAAGAGCCAATCAGCAGCAAGCACCGGCCACATGCATGCCTCAGAAACAAACGCGGAGACACCCCTTCCGACAGCACCGCAGCAAGCAGAACATCCATCCCACAATCCAACAGAGCCAGAACATCACACTGCCATTCAGAAACCACGCCCCCGTCTCCTCCACAGACCCACGCAGGCTCCGCCCACAGCATCACCGCTGAGAAGCAGGCAGTCATGGATACGCCGTTGTCTCAAACACATCCGTCTGCTGTCAAAACCGCCCCCTCCTGCAGGTCCGGCCCATTCTGTGTTACTGATCAGAGATTTCAGGGAGGAGGAGCCCGTAAACAAAGACTCCGCCCCTCTGACTCCACCCTTCTGTCACTGCTGCTTTTCTTTCACAGGTAACGTTAACAAAAGTCCAGGTGCCTGACGTGATACGTACAGTACAGTGCTGTATGTGTGAGTCAGTGTATTTGTGGTTGTGTAGTCAGGGTTGTTGTCATGGAAACCGTATGTTGCCGGCCACATTCAGATTAAAATCAAGTCAGCTGCTGTTGAGTTCGTGTTTCTCTCAGCACGTGACTCGTCCTGCACTGTTAGTGAATGATGACTGACGGAGAAAAACACAAAGAATCCGCCACTCAGAACCCTGACGACCGCTCTAAAGACTTTTGCACAGGCAGAAGCTGTTGAATGTTTTCTGTTTTGAAGTTGATATGATATGAATGATAAGTGTGTGAGGATTTCTGTGTGACACCAAACTGTATTTGAATAAAAGTTCTTCTGTTTCTTCATTGCAGCGGAACAAACACCAGCATGATCGCCATCGATAACAAGATAGAACAAGCCATGGTGAGAGAGCGAGTGTGTGTGCGTGCATGTGTGTGTGGGCGTGCATATGTGTGTGTGTGCATATCTGTGTGTGTGTGTGTGCGTGCATTTGTGTGTGTGTGCTGTGCTGTGTGTGTGGGCGTGCCTATGTGTGTGTGTTTGCATATCTGAGTGCGTGTGCGTGCATATGTGTGTGTGCCTGCATATGTGTGTGACTGTGTGTGCTGTGTGTGTGTGTGTGTGCATATCTGTGTGTGTGCGTGTGTGTGTGCGTGCGTGCATATGTGTGTGACTGTGTTTGCCTGAATGTATATGTGTGTGTGTGCATGCATACGTGTGTGTATGGGCGTGCCTATGTGTGTGTGTGTGTGTGTGTGTGTGTGTGTGCGTGCATATATGTGTGTGTGCGTGCATATGTGTGTTACTGTGTGTGCCTGAATGTATGTGTGTGTGTGTGTGTGTGTGTGTGTGTGTGTGCGTGCATATGTGTGTGACTGTGTGTGCTGAATATATGTTTGTGCGTGCCTATGTACATGTTTTTATATCCTGGTGGGGACCTAAACCTGAATGCACACAACACATGGGGACTCGTGTCACTGTGGGACCTAAACTGAGGTCCTCATGGGCAAAAAAGCTTATAAAATGTACAGAACAATATTTTAAAAATTTGCAAAAAGTTTTCTATGATCTTTAGGTTTAGGGTATAAAATATACAGTTTGTGCGGTATAAAAAACATTACGCCTATGGACTGTCCCCACGGAGATAGTAAACCAGACGTGTGTTGGTGTGTATGCGTGCATATATGTGTGTGTGTGCGTATGTGTGTGTGTGCGCGCAGTTGCAAGACAGACACACTGCTGTAATGTTCATTCCTCCTTTTTTGAAGCGACAACGAGCCGTTTTGGCCGCTTTGATAAGCGCAATTGTCTGTTATAAATGTGGTAAATATTGCCGCTGTATGAGCCTCATGTGGGCAGCGCAATACACGTGAATTTGTTGACTAGGCAGAAACAACTGTTCCATCATGTCACTTCATAAACGGTGCATGTACTAAAGAACTCTTTTGGTTCCCGCGGGTTATACTTCTGGCCTATACTAATAGTTCAAACTAGATTCTGAGGTAGCAGTTGGTTGTTAGCCGTTAGCTCATAACGTGCTAGCTACATAGCAGTTTACTTGCTAACATTAGCTACAGAAGACATTTGCAGTCACCCAAAACACAACCTATGGACATGAATGTGTTTAATAACCAACGCAAATCATTTTCTGTAGTTCTTTTTTGGGAAACTCACTCGCGACCAGGCGTTGTGTAATGGGTGCAATCAATACCTTACACTCAACTCGCTATGGGAATAGTGCCTAGCACAGTTAACATTATCGGCAGATACCGATAACATTAGTCTACGTGCATGAACTAAGGAATCAGCATCTTTTGACAATAGCCTACAACATTTATTGTGGTTTGGTAGTCATGCTACGTAAGCTATTGAGACCCGGCAACATTACATTATCTCTAGTCTACTTTACGGTTATAAATTGTGAACCAGTAACGTTAGTGCGCCAATAAACAACCTGAACACAGACAAATTACTAATACGCTCAAAAGTACCGGACAGTAAGAAAAAATGTACATATAAGACTTTCAAATCCAGTAGCAGGAAGGCTAACATTGGGTCTCCATCCATTTTGCAACCCGTCGCCTCTTCCAGCTCGCGTCCGTCAGATATTGATTTGTGTCCGATCACTCTCTCTCTTTTTTCTCTTTGTTTTATTTGCTGGCTCTGCCATGGTGATGGTGTGAAGACTAGCGTTGCACTAGATCGTTTCGTCTTATTGTTAGCTGTTGGCTAACTTTTCCCAGGCTACGAGTAAAACGTGACGTATGCCGTAAAGCAGGGGATAGGCGGGGCTTGTACCGGCCCGAACACCAAAGTTACAAGTGCAGATTCAGCCGATAGAGGGCTGCTTAGGAAGCAACGGCAGTAAAATTCGTCCAGTTAAAAGTTGTCCTACCACTAAAATAATTTTAGAGACATTAATCTGAGGTCAAAACGTTGCTCGTTGTCGCTTTAATGTAATGTGTGTGTGTGTTTTTGCAGGACCTGGTGAAGTCTCACCTGATGCTGGCGGTACGAGAGGAGGTGGAGATTCTGAGGGAGCAGATTAAAGAGCTGTCAGAGAGAAACGCTCAGCTCGAGAGAGAAAACTACATCCTGCGAGCCCTCAAGGACAGAGACTGAACCCAACCCCAGTGCATTTTGGGATATTGAGTTTGATCAGAGGAAAAAGGGAGAATGTTTGTGTGTGCAGTGTTGAAAAATAACCATGGTTTTATTATAGTAAAAGTGTATTAACCGTGTGTTATCATTTCCGTAAGCACAGTTTTACTACATGAACCAGAGTGAAACTAAAGCTCCTGTAGTAAAGCCATGGTTCATTTTTATTAGGAAATAAATAAAAGTGCCTTAACTCCAGCAATGACTGTTAGAAGAGCAGAAGATCACTAAACAATGTTTCACGATGCCCTAAACAGTGCCTATTTATTGCTCACTCTATCCGTGTGTGTGTGTGTGCGTTAGTTTCATGTTGCTATGGTTACTCTTAGATCCCCACTGCTCACTTGAAAGACTGTTACACACTATAGTCACATTTCTTTAGTGTCTGTTTGGTCATCTGTAACACAAATATGACTCCTCTAATAAATAACTTCTACTACATTTGTTGTGTTGTATTCTGATGACAATTTCGCGTTTAATGTAAATTAGTGGTTTTCTCTATTTGTGTGTCTAACTTGTACTTAAAGTCAGTCTCTTCATATTTAGTTTACGTAAACGCGTATCTTTTTAATGTTTAAGTGAATAATAGAATTATAATTCTCAAGCGTCGTATTCATGCCACACGGTTATGTCTTTTTATGTAATGCCCTCCTCATTGTACTGGATGTCATGTCTACTGTAGGTCTTGTGAGGAAAGTTGCTGCGCATGCGCGGTGACGCCACCCTACATCCGGAAGTGTATGTGCGCGCGGCATCCGTGGAGGGAGTTTAAAATATCGTATCATTTATATAATAGATTTTAGTTTAATTATTTTCTCTCGTACTTATCTTCAAGAGACATTTCTCTTTGACCCAACAGCTGACGTCATATTGTCGACGAGTTAACGGTGCGTTTCAATCGTCCTTCTATTGCAGGTTTTGTCTGGATTTATTTATTGCAAATCCGTTCAAAATCCGCTTTGTGTATTTGCTTTCCCATGTTGACTAATAAGTTACTGTAGTATACTTGGGTTATTTACTATAGCAAGCTGTAGTACAAATAATAATAGTACAAATAAGTTACTTTTTGACTGTGTTGTTTACAACGATTCACTGTAGTTAATACCACAGAATACTGCAGTATCAATGCATGCATGTCATATTCTATTTTATAGTGTACTATAGTAAGTAATAGAGTATACTTCTACTCCATTCAATGTAATGTGCTGTTAGGGTTACACACATCATGTGTTGTGTGACGTCAGGAACATCTCTTCGGTTTTATTTATTCATTCAGTTTATGATGTATAACTGCATCTTTCTGGGGATGTTGCCACTGGTCTGATTAATGCACATGAATGATGTCTGTGATTGACAGAGGAGAGGAGAGATGTCCGTGTCAGGAGAACCGTGTGTGGACCGCTCCAGAACCTTTCCGGCTCACACCGGTTCAGACCACAGACCTGCTCTGCCCTGATCTGGACCTGTCTGTCACTCTCACCCCTGAGCGACCCACAGACAGACGCCGTCGACAGGTCTCATCCTGACAAACATCATTCATAAAAAGCTTGAAGAATGTTCATCTGTCCAAATCTTATAGAACCGAGTTAAACTCTAACTGATGTTGGTCCAGTTTGATCTCGTCGCTGAAATACGTTGGATCATTTGACATTTGCTTTGCTAAAACAAAGCATATCATTGCATTCATAAGAACACAGACCCGCCCTCCACAGCTCAGTTGTTTCTATAAAGAACTCCACGTCTTTCCTGTCTGTGTGATTCAGGTGCGTTTCAATGTTAGTCCCCAGCGCAGCGCTCACTCAGAGTCTGATCCAGTGGTTGTCACGGTGATCCCAGAACCCAGAAACAACCAATCAGCAACTGGAAATCCTCAAAACAAAGAGACGAACGGTAAATCGAACACACAACCTTTGCACTGTCAATGCTCTATCAATTCAGCGACAGGAACACCAAAACAAACACATGAACAGCTACAAAGACAGAGTCATTTGATCACGAAAAGATCTCACACGAATCTTGAGTACCTAATGAGTGTGCCTGTGTTTAATCTTCAGGTCATGAATCAGGTCCAGGGCGAGGTCACGTGACAGGTGGACCATCTGTACCGTGCGATGGACAGCTGACAGAGGGGGCGGAGTTAAACACAACCCTGGCGCTGAGGGCGGAGCTTCGTGAAATAGAGGAGCAGGTGTTTGACCGTGAGAAAGCGCTTAAGGAGAAATTACAAAGCTCCTCCCTCACAAAGAACCACATCAGCACCAGAGCAACAGACGGTCAGACATAACATCGCATCGCATCGCATCGCATCGCAACACAACACAACACAACACAACGCAAACAAAACACACAACTGTTCACGTAACTCTCTGTTCTTAACTTCTTACAGCACTAAACTTCCCTCCCTCTCAGCACCTGTACCGGGCTTTAGTCAGCGTCAGCCTATCACACGAGCAGCTCATCAGCCAGGCGTTACGGGATAGGCCAACACTGGCCCCGCCCACCAGCTCCCACCCCACTAAGGTCAGAGTCTGTCTCATATCATCACGTTTATAATGATAATACATCTGAAAGGAACTTGAAGCGTTTCATCATTATTCTTCGGGACTGGAGGCTTTAAAGGGTCACTTCAGCCTTTGATACTTCACCCGATAATGAAAGTTCTGTCATCATTTCCTCTCCTTTGAGTTGTTCGAAATCTGTATAAATGTCTTTGTTCTGATGAACAGATATTATATATCAGATATTTGGAAAAATGCTCATAACCAAACAGCTCTTGGACCCCATTGACTCCCATAGTTGGAGAACTGTTCTTTCTTCTGTGGAACACTAAAGAAGATATTTTGAAGAATGTAGGACAGTAAACAGTTCTTTTGTGTATTTTTTCCTGGTTACAAGCATTCGTCTAAATATCTTTCTCTGTGTTCATCAGAACAAAGACATTCATACCGATTTGGAACAACTGGAAGTTTAGGAAATGATGACAGAATTTACATTTTGAGGTGAACTGTCCCTTTAAATAAAAGAATTCTGTCATCGGTTATTCATCCTCATGTTGTTCAAAACCTGTATACATCACTGAACTCTATCTTTGATATGCTGGCATGTCAATTAAACACACGAATGCAGTTAATCACGTCCTCTTGTTCATTTCAAAACATTGATCGTATTGATCAAATGTAATTTAAAGAAGCCGCTGGTTATGAGAACAGGCACTCAGATGCGATGTGTGGTATGTTTAGCTCAATGCGGATCTTAGAAACACTGCACAATAAAGACATCCGTCTGTATGTGTCCAACAATCAATTGTTCTGTGTGACAGAACTACAGACTGAATGGATTTCTGTGGGCTTCAGGCCAGTGATGGGCTTACGTGTGTACATAAAACAAGAAATACTTTGAATGTTTCTTAAAGTTCAGATTGTTCTGTGTGATGTGTGTTACAGTAGCGTAGAGGTTTATCATTTATTTAAATTAATTTGGTTGAGAATTTGATCCCTTGTCCGGTTGTTAAGTGGTGACGTAAGGAATACCTTCCGGGCCCAAGCATCTATTCATTTCAAGCGGGGCTACAGCTTAAACTGCTGTTTATGAGCACTGTTTACTCAGATTGCATATTTAAAAGTATATACACTACAGTCACCAGGCTCACGGAATCTCTGACATCAATATTTGAATTATGAAAAAGAAATCGCTGACTGGCCATGTGGGATTTCGTTATGAAGATAAAGGTTAGGATCGTGCTTTTCCAATATAGCTCACCATGAGCGTATATTAGCGATTTTGCTATTTACCTATAGCATCTTATTGATCGTTTGGACCCCGAAACGGTATATGACTTTCCATATAGGGCGGTGCGTGTCAGGCCTAACAAGCGGATAACTCATCTTTATCCATCAAAACCACATATTTAAACGTTTTTTTTAACATAGCTTGATCGTGACGCTACACCTCAGCTTCATTAAGTATGCGCATAAATATTCATATGCAAATTAGCCCCGCCTCCGCTCGATTGCGCTCTTAAACTGACACGGCAGTGCAGCGATCGATTCAGACCCAATCTATACGCCATCTTTGCATATTTATGGCTCAGTGATTGGTTACAGGTTTATGACGTCATTAACAGGGGCAGTTTCAAAGCGTCTTTGGTAAACCGCAGTTTTATAAAGAAAATTCTCAGCAATGGTTTACAATGATGCATTTGCACATGGTTTGTCTTAAAGCACATGAAAACATATAAACAACATGAAAAACCTGATGTTCACCACAGGTGTTCTTTTAAGGAGTAGTTCACTTTAAAAGGGATTCATGATAATTCACTCACACATGTGTCATACGTGTGTTTATTTCTTCTGTCAAGAACAAATTGAGGAAAGCTTTCCAGGGTTCTTCACGATATAAGGCACTTCAACGGGGGCAGACTTGCTCGGTCTCGCAGTGCCTCCGTGTAGCGTGTCCATGACTTCACGTGTGACATACTATAGTGTGTCTGATATCTGCAGTATGTCATGTAAAGCAGGTTCATGTGGTCCAGTTTGTTTGTAAATCTTTAAAGGTAGAGTACCGTCATGTGTTTGTAAGTCTGTACGTGACTCTCCTTTCTATAGTGGAACACAAAAGAAGATCTTTTGAGAAATGTCTCAGTGGTTTCATGGAAGTCAATGGGGTTCTGTGTTGTTCGATGGTCGACATTCTTCAAAATATCTTCTTTTGTGTTCTGAAGAATAAAGAAACTCATACAGGTTTGACATGACGTGAAAGTGAATAAATAATGAAATCATTGTTGTTTTTGACAAACTGTCACTTGCTTCTGTGTGTCTGTGAGCAGTTCTCCTCTCAGCCACTAGAGGCGCCAGGACTACAGCCGTTCTACAATCCTGACAAGCTGCTCAGAGAGACTCCACTGTTGCCAGGCGACCACATCCCTTTACCCCGCCCACGTCCTGCTCCGAGACCCGCCCACACCACCTTTCACCTACATCATCGACACAAACTCTGGGAATCATGAACTTACGTGTGTGTGTTGTGAGGTTTATGTGTACTTTTAACCGAGTGTCATTTTAATATCAATAAATATGAGCCATTATTTCACTCGTGCTCAAGAAAAGTTTTTGATGGCATCATTGGGAAGGACATCACTCTTCATTATGGTGAAGAATGTCACAAAGAAATGTCCAGGTCATATTTTACTCCAAAATCAGGTGGAAGAATTCAACAAAAGAAAACAAGACCTATGATAATTGTGCACAGTATTTAAGACGGATGGGTAAAGAACGATCATCATCATCACCATCACAGTCGTGCAGTTAAACAGTGACGTTCTCACATGAAAAAGTGCATGTTTGGATCTGCGAGTGGATGTCTGGCAGTGTATTCCTGTAAACTGTGTGTGATTAAGTGAATTCGATTTGTTCCTCCGCTCTGTGAGATGACTCTGATGTTCAGGGGTGGGCATCACAGGGAACCGAGAGAGAGAGACCACCGTCCTCAAACACGGGTTTCTCTGCAGACACACTGAACTGATGATGAGGAAAGTGATGAAGACGCCGTAGCTGTTGTGAGTTCAGTCCGAGTGTCATGGATGTGTTTGAAGGTTCTGGATCTGGTTGGTGTGTGAACTGTGGAAATGGATCTGATTGGGAAGACTGGGGAGATCAGTCGCTCTTCAGCGACACAGAGCTTGTGATCGTGACGACGCTGTGCGTTCCACTTCTGCTGCTGGGCCTGCTGGGAAACGCACTGACCATTCTGGTCGTCTGGCTCCGCCCACAAATGAGAAGCACCACCTACCTGTACCTGAGCAGCATGGCCGTCTCTGACGTGCTCATTTTACTGTTGATGCCTCTGGATCTGTACAAGGTAACGCTCGGTTCACACTGCATGATAGGTTTATATGTTGAGCTATTGTGCTGTGTGCCGGTTTGTTTATTTTCATCTTCCTTTAATTTAGTTTGAGTTCTTTTCACATTTTTTATGTGCCTTGACTTCAGCTCGTTTTGTTTATTCTTTTGGGCAAAGGGCTTTCAAATCATGTTTAGGCCAAAAGTTTATTTGACTTGACCAGGAATTTTCGACATTCAAATAATGTCTCTAAAATGATATCAGTGGTAGAACAACTCTTAACCGGACGAACTCTACCCGAGCGGCCTCATAGCGGCTGTGTTGGGGTCGGTAAACACAGCCCCGCCCTTCCCCTGCCTGCGGAACCACCACATGGTTTTCAAAGGACATTTCTGCATTCGGTTCCATCAGCTTCGTAAACAAATTCACGAGTATCGCGCTGCCCACAGGGAAGGTTACGCAGCGGCATTATTTACGACACTGGTAACAGACGACTGCGCGTATCAACCACATGGGGGAGCCGTGAGCAAATGTTCTATACTGCTACTGACTACATTTTACTTCCCGACCAATCATCACTTAGCGTCTTTAATGGCCTGTGATGTCATCAACTAGCGACTGTCTTCTGGAAACAGCAGTGAGAATAAAGTAGCGTGAAGCCAGCGTAAAAATGCATTCGACATGTTTTGATATGCATTCTTTTTGATATTTCTCGCACAGCTGTGGCGGTATCGTCCGTGGTTGCTAGGAGACGCCGTGTGCAAACTGTCAGTGTTTGTCGGAGAATGCTGCACCTTCTCTTCCATCCTGCACATGACGGCTCTGGGGGCGGAGCGATACCTGGCCGTCTGCTTCCCTCTCCGCGCACGCCTGCTCGTCACCAGGGGGCGTGTCCGCGTGCTGATCGCCGGCCTGTGGGGCGTGGCCATGCTTAGCGCAGGACCTGTATTGGCTTTGGTGGGGGTGGAGCGTTTCGAGGGCGGAGCCAGCGAATGCCGCTGCACACAGTACGCCCAGACCTCCGGCCTTCTGAAAGCCATGCTGTGGCTCTCCAACCTCTACTTCGTTTGTCCTCTCACGGTTCTGTCCCTCCTGTACGGCCTGATCGCTCGCCGCCTGCATCTGCGCGCTCACACGCACCGCGACAAAACGCACCGCCAGACTCTGCGCATGATGGGTGAGCACAAAGAACTATGGGTAATGTGTGTCACATGCCGTATCAATCGTTCCCAAACTTCTGTGAGCTGTAAGATTTTCTGGACAGATGATTCAGTTCTTGTGGAGATATAAACTGTCTGTCTCTCTGTGTCTGCAGTGGTGATCGTGCTGGTGTTCGTCTTGTGTTGGCTGCCGTTTCACGTGAGTCGGACGTTGTTTTCGGTGTCCGACTCCAGTGAGGAGTTGTATTACATCAGTCAGTATTTTAATCTGGTGTCTTTGGTGTTGTTTTACGTGAGCGCCGCTGTCAATCCCTTGCTGTATAACATCATGTCTGCGCGTTACCGTGCCAGTGTCCTCTTCGTGCTGCGGTTGACGGTGGGCTCCACGGACGAGCTGCGCCACAGGGCCCGCGCCTCCCCGCTCACGGCCTCTCACTCCAGCACTCACTTCTGAGAACTGACCCCCTGCTGAAACACAACTGATGATGTAACACAAGTGCAGCATTGCCGACAGGTCTCAGGTCAGCTGTACAGGCAGTGCGAGATGTTTCCCAGCAGTGTAGAAATGAGAACACAGGCTGCTGGCATACTTGTGTAGTGTGGAGTATGCTTCTGTTCCTTAAATCTGCTGACGTGCACTACAGAGCCCTTCACCGTCACTATAAATATGTATTTATTTCATGATTCTATGTGTGTGTGTTTACATTGTACTTGTATCATATTTTTTATGGACGTAGATTAAAAGCGTGTCTGTCTAGAGACGGTCAGAGCTGTAGCGCTCGTGTGAAGTACATCTGCATCTACATGTCTGGTAAATGACTTCTGTTCATCGATCAACACAATTGATACTGCTGCCCTGATTTGCCCACTTACACTTCACCAATTAAAGTATGTACTGTTTTGTTATGAGACAGAATACATATCTGAGTACGAGTATGCAAGTACTGGAAAATATTAACAGAAAAATCTTAGACAGATAGTATGCAAACTGGGGCACAGTTTAGACTCTTGGTGCCATAAAAAAAGAACCTAAAATGTGATTGTATTTAGCAATCCACCTAACAGCAAAACAAACATGGTTGTAACCAATCTGGATGTTACAGTTAAAGCGGTACTTCAGGCTTGAATCTATATTTTCCCATGTTTCCCCCTCAAGGCATCCTAAGTGAATATGACTTTCTTGAAGAATAATGCAGTCGGAGTTATAAAACCACGTATCATTTTACTTCCAAGCGGTAGAATGGGAGTGAACGGGTGTTGACTTTTTGAAGCTCCAAAAAGTTCATCCATCGATCAAAGAACTGCTCGACACGGCTCCGTGGTCTTCTGACGCGAATCCATGCATTGGTTTAAGAGAAATATTCGCTATTGACAACACTATTAACAATAATGTCTGCAGGCAAACGAGAGGCTTGTTTTTCCGCTAAAGGATGGTGACGAAAGAGATGTTTCTATTGGCTGAAAACGAAAAACGCTGTGTTCGTCACATGAACTTATGACACGCCAGTGTCTTTTGCCGGGAAAACAAAACAATATTCCATGAAAAAATTGTTTTTAATTTCACCAGGACTTTAAATCCTTTAAGAAAATGTTTCATAAATGTATGAACTGCAGAACTGTGAAAGAAGACATCTTTACTGTTGAGCCTCTATTACTAATGGCACGAAAATGATTTAATTCGGGGAAAAAATTTGTTTTGCTAATCCATAGATGGAAAGTCATGCAAATGATTGTTTTTCTGCTGTGATTAAATGCTCTCTGTAATGTTCACGTAAAATGTGCAATACCTGAAGAGAAAATAAAGATGTTTTTTTATTCCAAACCCTGTTTATGTCGACATTTGTTTTCTCTCAGGTGGAAACTTTAACGTTACCTCGCATGCGCACTGTGAGTCTCACCAGTGTACCGCTTTCTAGCATCGGTTACTCGACTTTTAGAAGAGAAGACTGAAGTTACCTGACACACGGTAGTGAGGAGGTTTATTTGCTTCACGTGAAACAGTTAAGCGCTTTTATCTGCAGGGTCTCCGGACTGGTGTGGTGAGCGGATCTGTCGCGTTAATGTTCTCTTTGAGGTTTGATCTGGGCGCGTACTCGTTGTTGACGCGAGCTCGGTCCGGAGCCTCAGTGCGTCGCTCTAAGAGAGAACAGAAAATCCCTTCAGATCATCACTAATGTAAAGTGTTAAAACACTGTCGAGACAAAGGTCGTGTTTCATTCTGCGAGCTGCGGTCCACTCCACCCAAATAGTTTTCACATTCCGCCCAAATGTCTGAGATAAGAAGAGTTTAAACCCTCTCGAGGATTAAAGACGCAGTTCAAGAGTTTGACTCCGGCATATGATCGACCTTCAACGTTAAAATAATGTCAGTTCACGTGTATTCGTTCTCCTTCACAGCTCCTCCTGGTGGAACATTCTTCCTGACTCGGTCCGGTCAACCACATCTCTCACAACATTCAGAAACTACTTCAAACATCTCTTCTGTGAACACTTCACAGACAAATGAAAAAAAAAAAAAAAAACTTTCTCTCAACAGGTGTTGTTCTGGCTTTTGTTGAAACCAGTAACTCTGTATTGGCACCTAATGTCTTATGGCTCCTGAACTCTCTGTAAGTCACTTTGGATAAAAGCGTCTGCTGAATGAATGAATGTAAATGTAAATGTGGACAACGTTGAATGCTGAATGGTTGAAAGTCAACAGAAACACAAACAAATCAACGTTGATTTTTTTTAATCTGTAGGGTGAATGAGGGTAATCTGGGACACCTAAACCCCTGGAATTGTATGACAAAGGTCAGTGACACGATTCAGACTGAATTAATGTTAAGGATGTAAATCTGTCAAAAATTAGACAATGTTCCTAATTGCTGTCAAATTAAGTCTGTGATCTATTCTAGCAACAAAATATGTTTTAATGTGTTTCAGGTTTTTTTCTTTCAAACATTTTGTGTTGTCCCACATTGTCAAATGTGCATGAGAGCGTGAGACAGCATGCTTTGGGTAATCTGGGACGGTCTTCAAATGGGGGAAATGTGCATTCAGGAACTTTATAAATCCAATGACAAGGGCTAATATATGCCCGAATGAGACATGGGTGTTAATGTGGACTACTGCAGGTCATAACATGAGATAGATGATGAGGGGTCTCTCACCTGCAATGAGTGTTTGTTCCTCCAGTAGCCCCAATTTTAATGGAGAATTTGAATAATCTGTTAATCAAATTGTTGCTTAGTGTTGTTTAAATTTTAGTTGATTTTTTTATTGTTAACAAAATGTTAAACAAATGTAAACAATTTTAATACAGTTTTAAATGAATTTAAATGAATTAACACAGTAGATTGTTAATCCTGCTTGTGTAAAAATAGAAATATTGGAAAATGCATTTTCTTTTTGAGATTTCTGTACTTGTCCTTTTTTTGCTTTTGTACATGCTTCAAAAAAATTGTTGATATTGTGATTGGCATGCATAAATGAATAGTCTTTTTTTGGCCCATAATACATATGTCCCAGATTATCACATTTTGGCAAAAACACTCATAGGTGTGGATTGTCTCCTCTGGGTATAATATCTGCATTCTTTCTTCTGGTGGGGTTAGAAAACATCTTAGGGATTTCATAAAAGTCTAATGTGTCGAAATTAATCGCAGAAGTCAAAATAGCAAAAAATGTCCCAGATTACCCGAATTCACCCTACGTTAAATCAAGATCATGTCTTCCACACACCTTCAGTTTTTAGACATGGCACCACACAGAACACCCCTTCTAAAAACAAAACTATTAATAATAATAACAACAACAATATTAAATATGTATAATATAAAAAAGGAAATAACTGTGTGAACCGAGTGTACTCTGAACAGAAGGAACCAGTCCGCCATTTAAAAGAATTTCCACAATCACAACGACAATATTCAAAATTTCCTAAAAGTAAGTCCAGTATTATTTATTTCATACGTATAAAAAATATAAATGAATAATATATTTTATTTTCCTGTTTCACCGTGGTCTTTAATCTGATTTAGTGGTGAGGTAGTGTCGCGAGATTGCACGAGACTAGCCGGAGTAACGGCGCGGTCTGAGGAGACCATGTCAGAGGAGGAAAGAGTGCGACAAGTCAAGTCATTTATACGTTTATTTATTTGTGTCCTGCTTATCCAAATGACTATTTAGTCAAGTAGTCCAAACTTGTCATTTCAAGGGCCATTTTCATGTGGACTCGAGGGAAATGTACAATATAATACAATACCGGTTATCTGTCATATAAATGACTGAACATCTCAATCTCAGAAGAACTTGAAACATTTTTGTAGGTTACGAAAGATGAGTGTTTTTCCTAATACATGTTGTGTGTGCCGATTTTCAGAATCTGGAAAACGTTTTTGTTGTGAATAAACTTTTAGAGAACATTAAAAACACAACTTTGAGTTTACTCTTCCATACACATGTGAACAGATTTCATCTTCAGTCTTTTCTGTCTGTTTGTTTGAAGCCTTTTTGTTCTTCTTTATATTTCTAGACGTTTTAAACGCACATTATTTGACATAAAAAAGATTAAATTGCTTTAGATACTAAAAGCTAGCAAGTAAAGTAAAGTGTGTTTTGGTCGCACACAGAAATCTCACAAAAAAAGAAGTTGAATTTGATGTTTAATGAAATGTTATGAAACAGTAAAACAAATATCAGCAAAAATGTAAGAATGAGTTTACAGTAAAAATCAATTCAAACGTTTCTATAAGTCCATCATAATAATAATAATAATAAATAGTCACATCAGATTAAGCTCGTGGAAATATAAACAGAAACAAACATGCAAACAAACACCAGCAAGCGAAAACATGCTAAACTAAAACCTGGTGATGTCAAGAGAAGCGGCCAGTACAGAAGAATAAATCAAACATCTTCAGTCTTAAATATACTTTCACCAACTCTTTATACTGTACATTATATACAAGACTAATGCATAAAGATGATTCATGATGGTTCTTCAATGACGCAGAACCGTTCAATCAGATATTAACATCTCAAGGCACATTCAACAAATATCCAATAAAGAAACGATGCCCAGTGCTTTTCTCAAACATCAAACTAAAAGAGTCCCAACGTTTCTCTCAGATTCACCTCGGCACTCTCTGGTGGCCTCGTGTGTATTTTGATACAACTTCTTACAGACGGCGATTGTATCACACAAAATCTATTTGGCAAGAAAAGTCTGACCACTTCTCATTGAGGCGGTGAACATGTTTATCTGCTCAAAGTCACGACCCATGGATGTCAATGTCATCTTGATGTTTCTATCGACTGAGGAACCCAGAACATTCCGATAAATTAAATTCTAGTTCTATGTAACTCCGAAATAAAGTGTAATAGTATCGAGCACAAGCCGTTGGAGTGAAAACAGAGAGAATTATGGAGGATCTTGAGAGAAAGTTTGGTTTCTTCAGGTTTACGTACAAACAGCAGAAAGCAGCGCGTCACTTCACCACACACAAGCGTTTACATGTTTGAGTTAATGTAAAGAATATTCCAGAATGTGTGTTGAGCACTAGGCATCGTTACATTTAAGCCTCGTGTTACCATGGCAACTACGATTTAAGACTTTGGAAATAAACATGATGGGCTCGCTCTTTTTCTTCCTGTGAGGCCGAGCGCTATAAAATACTGAATCTCAATAAATAAATTAATATCGACACAATCAACTCTTTATGATAATATATGCGAGTATACATCGTTTACATTTATATAGAGATCCATAAATACATTAAAACATTCAGTAAAGCTGAACGTGAACTGTAGTGATGCGTCAACAATCAAAGAATCTTTCTTAATATTAATGTTCCTCTCTCTCAGTCCATCAAGTCCTGCAGTTTTGGAAAACATGTGAAACCGAACGATGGCAAACATGCGTGTGTGTGTTATTTGACTGTAAACATGACTGAAAGACTGTGTGTATCAGTGCATTTGTGTGTGTGTGTTAGGACCGGTGATATACCCAAAATTGTCTTAATGTCTTTCCAAAATGTGACATTATATCTCAGCTTTTTAGATTTTGCTCCAACTAAAGCCCATTCTCTATTTTTGGGGGTTTACTCTTGTGTTTTTTCCCACATCTGTGTCACTTGCTGTCACCGTTTTGATGATGACGACTTATATTGTAAAGGGGAGAGAAATTGTCCAGTAGTGCCATCTTTGGCACATTCGGAGTGTGTGTGTGTGTGTGTGGTCAGGTGGTGAGTCCTCTCCTCTCCAACTCTTTACTCTGTTTTAGCTCTTTAATTCTGCAAACACACAGAAACTTCATCAGTTTTTTACACATGTGATGAAGTGTCAAGAATGTAATGCTGAATTATGACACAGAAATACACAGATAGACAGAAAAGAAAGAGAGAGAGAGAGAGAGAGAGAGAGAGTGTGTACCTGTGTCTGCAGCGTCTGAGGAAACGCATGATCTTTCTTGCAGCCTGATCCTGTTTTTTCGTCAGGAAAGATCCTCTGATACACACACAGAGACACACACACACAGTTCAGTATGTAGTGTAAGACAGGAGGTGTGTGTGTGTGTGTGTGTGTGTGTGTGCGCGTGCGCGTCTCACTTGATCCTGGAGTTAAGGGTCCCGGGGCCGCGGGGTCCCTGTTTGACACGCTCATACTCTTTATAACTGCGGTAGTACTGCTGGATGAGAACGGCCGCCCGGCGCGACTGCTGGAACTTCTTCTGCTCATAATAACTGCGAAACTTACTCTGAATCAATATAGCTGCCTGCGTCATCTTCTTATATAAGGCATACTGCACCACAACAGACACACACAAAAAACAAACATACACACATCAGCACTGAAATATAAACAACTAACAATCATTTAACTGGACATACAAAAACTCCAAACCTCAGGAACACTAAACCTCTTTCAACATGGACGTTTCATTCAGTTTTGTGAATCTGTTCAAACTGTCATGAAGTAAAAATATCTTAAGATGCTCAAGTGTAAGGGGGAGAAGTTTTTTGATATCTTAATAAAATATCTGTATGTAAATATTGCTGTTTATAACTAAATATAGACTGTTTCATCAGACGCGCGCCTGACCCCCAGTTAAAGGGACACTTCACCCAAAAGTCAAAGTTCTGTCATCATTGACCTGCCTTCGAGCAGTTCCAAATCTGTTTAAATGTCTTTGTTCTGTTGAACACAGAAGAAGATATTTTGAAGAATGTAGAACAGTTAACAGTTCTTGACTACCATTGTGTTTTTTCCTACTATGAGAGTCAAATAATCTGTCTGGTTATGAGCATTCTTCCAAATATCTTTCTCTGCGTTCATCAGAACAAAGACATGCATACAGGTTTGGCACAACTGGAAGGAGAGGAAATGATGACAGAACTTTCACTTTTTTCGATTTTACTTCCAGTTTGTGTTTGGCTTGTGTCTAATAATATAACTTTTTATATATTTTTTCATTTATGTTAATACTCATTTGTATTATTATTTTCCTGAATAATAAGTGTATTAAATAAACGTTTTGTTGAATGGGTCCTGTGGTTCGGTCTTATTTAAAGTAAGCGTACGTTACAGGGACATCTAGTGGTTGAGTTTGGTATTGCAGTCTAAAGTCAACATATTAGAGACACTTCTCGGTTTCTTTTGTTTGTATTGAGAACTAATCTACAGGCGCTCTATTGTGAATGTGTACCGGAAGTTAAGGGCAGTCCACGGACACGGGTATGTTTATGTTGTTAAGATGAAACCGTCTGTAATGATTTATGTAAATAAGAGGGATGTAATATTGCTTGTGTGTTTCTGTTAGTGAACACCTGTGTGTTCTGGAATGTTCTTAACCGAATTAAACATTTTGAATCTAGTTGACAACTGCAGATGTAAAAACAAAGATTTCTTAAACAAATATACAACGATAGATTACTAAAAACGCACATATACTGCAAAAGGAAAGACAACACACACTACACACCAGATGAGTTTAATCTGTACTGTGTGTGTGTGTTATTATGGGGTGGCAGTTAGTCAGTTTAGTTCAATATTACCTTCAACGCTATCCATGTTAGCTAGCATGAAATTAAACAAGAGAAACATGATAGAGAGATCAGAGACAGAGCAGCATATTAGTGTGTTAGTCAGGACACACACACACACACACATCCGTTTACTTTAATGTCATTGAGGATGCACCAGAGGGTCTAATAATGTTGTTTTAAGTTGATTATTAACTTCTTTATTTCTGAATTATGTGATTAAGCTCGAGTCAAATTAAATTTATGGTGACAAATTAATCCAGTAAACAAATGCACGCACGCACACACACACACAGCTTAATCAGTGTATGTGTATATATGATTGTGTAAAAATCTGTGTATGTGAGTGTGTGTGTGTGTGTGTGTGTATTGTGTATTGTGTACCTGTTTATATTTGCGGTAACAGCGCTGTATAACTGCGGCCGCCATATCCTGCTGCTCCTTTAGTCTCCGCCCCTAAACACATAACAGCCCATCATTATGCAAACCAGTTGTGGTAAAAGAAATACCTGTGTGTGTGTGTGTGTGTGTGTGTGTACCTTGTATCTGCGGAAGGCGTTCTGTATAACACGTGCAGCTTCATACAGTTCCCTCTGTTCTGTGTCTGTAAGTGTCAGTAGTGCAAAATCTCTCTCCATCCTTCCATTGGCTGAGGCGTTTAAAAACTCCGCCCACGCCGCACTGCTCGGGGGCCGAAGCCTCTGCAGCGCCAAATCACTGAGGGGGGAGGGAGGGGCGGCGCGCAGGCTCCTAAACACACACACACACACACACGTGTCGTCATGTCACTGTTAGTGAGAACGTTCAGTTTATGACAAGAATGACCCGTGTGGGGCTGGGCCTGAATATTCCATTCATCGTTCGGCGGGTTGACATTCGATTTTCAATTTTGAGAATATGTGATTTAAGACTGTCCTACCACAACAGCACATCCAGTTTGTAAAACCACACGAGTTCTGTATGTGTACGCATATAAAAATGCTAGTTTGTGATTTATTACGTGTTCAACTTCATGTGCGTGTTGCGCAGATCAAACAACACCAGAGCAATCAATGAAAGATGCTTTGCACTGTTCGGTCTGCGCAGCGCTGCATCATGTCCGACAAACCTACTATTTTCAGTTTGGGACCCGGTAAGGACACAGGTTGCATGTCATTATGTCGCACGTCTCCAAAGTTTTTTTCTTACGGTGACAGAATGAGGAATTGAAACAGTCTAATGCCCGTCACACGTCTCTGACTGCAAACTGCGTTCTGGGCCTGAGCAACAAACAAGAAATACTCACAACATTTTTCATAATTAAATTAATACGAAAACGAAATATAATTTGTTATTAAAAACAAAATGGAACTATTTTAATGTGAGGCGCCGCTTCCAGCTTGCGCTGTTCTGTAGTTTATTAAAAGTGTCGAGTGTCCATATAGCACCAGAATGCGACCCTGCACTCCCTGGGTCCGCAGCAACACACCCGTCACGCTGAGGTCGACTGGATGAACGGTTCTCCACATAATAAAAATGCAAACAGACAGACAGATGTTCAGCCCCCTCCCTCCAAAGCTCCAGAAATGGTATTCAGACCAGCCCCCTACCTGTGTGTGCATGTGTGTGCGTGTGTGTGTGTGTGCGCGTGCGTGTGTGTGTGTGTGTGTGCGTGTGTGTGTGCGCACCTTTCCACAGTGTCGAGGTACGGTGCAAGCCAGGGCATGGTGTCATGAATGGCGGGATTGTCCCGCCTCTCTCTAAGCGGTGACTCCGCCTCTCGATTAAACTCCTCCTGTTTGATTCGTTCAGGTGTGGCCTCAATGATCTGCTCAGCCAGTGTTGTCATGTCAACCTTAAAGGGACATCATTTATTCACAATTAACACAACTCTACACATGTGACAGAATCAATCCTGACAGGACAGGTCTTTGAATATATACTGCACACGGTTTAATTATTTCTCAATATAAAGCGGTCAGTTCTGGTCCTTGATTCTGATTGGCTCAGCGATATATAACAGCTGACCGCACCACATGGCCTAAATATCATTTTATTGACTTTATTTTATGAAACCTTGCTAAACATATGGATTTTATAACAGCTGAGGGGTTTAATGACTTCGTGCCACAACGCCCACAGCTGTTATAAAATGCACTGTAACCCACTGCTTTGCGGTGCTTATTGCTTTAATATCATCTCAGATATATGTTCCAAAAACTGTTTTGACGTTTGTGTCGTTTCACAAACGCTGTCTGTGTAAATAAAAGATGTGCGTTATTAGCTGAAGCGTTGTGTGGTGCAGACCTGCAGGACGTCAGCTGACAGGAAGTCCTCGTTCTCGGCGTTCTCGCTATAGTCCAGCAGCTCATCGGCCAGCTCCGAATGAAGAGACATCGTGTTGCTGGGTGCGGCGGGGGGGCTCGCCGTCTCATAGTCCATCAGGAAGAGAGAGTCGGCCGGGGGCGGTACTGACAGAGGGGAGGAGGGAGAGGAGGCGGAGTCCATGGGGTCAGGAACAGAACCGCTAGAGTAGGCGGAGCTAGGGGAGGGAGAGGGCGGATCACTGGGGGAGGGGACACTGCTGGACGAACTTAAACCTGACAGAGAGAGAGAGACCAATGAGATTCACAGCGTGTGTGTGCGCGTGTGTGTGTGCGCGTGTGTGTGCGCGAGCGGTTACCGGTGTCCGGGCTGCTGGACAGTGGAGAGGGCGGTCTGTATGTGGGTGAGAGGCCGTCACGCGTGTGCAACTCCTCCAGACAGCGTGCCAGTCGTGTGTGTCCTCGTGAACGTGCCACAGCCAGCGGCAGTCGACCGAGAGAGTCGGGGATTCCCAGAGCCGCACTGCTCCAGCGGTACAACAGCACCGCAGCTGCCTGATGACCCAGAGCACACGCCCACATCTACACAAACACACAACGCTGTCATCCACCCACACACCCATATACACTGCACACGTGTGTGTGTGACGCGACGTACCAGAGGTGTGGAGGAGAAATGATCGACATTCAGAGGATCCACTTCCTGTTCCAGAGTCAAACTGTTGACGTTCAGACTCCTGACACACACAGACACGCAACAATGAGCACAAATAACATTCAAGGCTCTGCTCTGATAGTGTGTTGTGTGTGTTTACCTCCAGCGTATGAGTGTGTGTATGAGTTGTGTGTATCCCTGCGCAGCGGCCAGATGAAGCAGCGTCATTCCTCGATGTCTCACGGAGTGTGTGAGCGTCTCTCTCTCAGCGTCTCGCTCCCATCCACCGCCCGACATCATGCGTTCACACACAGCCACGATCCTGTGCTCAAACCACACACCCGACTGACACACACACACACACATGAATAAACTCTGATGGTGTGGACGGTTTCAGAGATACAGAAGATCATGAGAAGGAAATGTTTAGTCAGTTCTTGTGTGAGAAATGTCATCTTATGGTGAGCTGTTAGTGTGACGTTAATCTCTCTCTCTCTCTCTCTCTCTCTCTCTCTCTGTGTGTGTTTATGGGTCATGAACATGGAAAATGTGCTATTAATAAACACGTACTACAGTGATGTCATGTCAAACATTTCAGCGCTGACCCTGATCAGAGCACACAAACATCTCAACACAGAACTGTCTCCACATCAGACTGAACCGAGACACAACACGTCTCGATCATATGAACACATGTGACCTCAGACTGGCTTTGTGTTTCTCAACTTGTGTGTCGCGAGTGCACACACGAGTTTTTTTGTCTAAAAAACAACATGAATCTGTGCGTGAATCTGTGAGAGTGAATTTGTGTGTGCGCGTGAATGTGTGTGTGCGAGTGAATGTGTGTGTGCGTGTGTGGTGCGAGTGAATGTGTGTGTGCGCGTGAATGTGTGTGTGCGTGTGCATCCGTGCGAGTGAATGTGTGTGTGCGCGTGAATCCGTGCGAGTGAATGTGTGTTTGCGAGTAAATGTGTGTGTGCGAGTGAATGTGTGTGTGCACGTGAATCCGTGCGAGTGAATGTGTGTGTGCGGTGAAGTGCGGTGAATGTGTGTGCGAGTGAATGTGTGTGTGCAGTGAATCTGAGCGAATGTGTGTGTGCGAGGAATGTGTGTGTGCGAGTAAATGTGTGTGTGCGCGTGAATCTGTGGCGAGTGAATGTGTGTGTGCGCGTGAATCTGTGCGAGTGAATGTGTGTGTGCGTGAAGTGCGGTGAATGTGTGTGCATGTGTGTGCGTGTAATGTGTGTGTGCCGTGTGTGCGAGTAAATGTGGTGTGTGCGTGAATGTGTGTGTGCGAGTAAATGTGTGTGTGCGAGTAAGTGTGTGTGTGTGCGAGTGAATGTGTGTGTGCGCGTGAATCTGTGCGAGTGAATGTGTGTGTGCGCGTGAATCTGTGCGAATGTGTGTGTGTGTGCGCGTGAATCCGTGCGAGTAAATGTGTGTGTGCGAGTGAATGTGTGTGTGCGAGGGAATGTGTGTGTGCGCGTGCTGTGCGAGTAAATGTGTGTGTGAAATGTGCGAGTGAATGTGTGTGTGCGAGTGAATGTGTGTGTGCGAGTGAATGTGTGTGTGATCTGTGCGAGTGAATGTGTGTGTGCGCGTGAATCCGTGCGAGTGAATCCGTGTGTGCGAGTGAATGTGTGTGTGTGCGCGTGAATCTGTGCGAGTGAATGTGTGTGTGCGCGTGAATCTGTGCGAGTGAATGTGTGTGTTGAATGTGTGTGTGAATGTGTGTGCGAGTAAATGTGGTGTGTGCGAGTGAATGTGTGCGAGTGAATGTGTGTGTGCGAGTGATGTGTGAATGTGTGTGTGCGCGTGAATGTGTGCGAGTAAATGTGTGTGTGCAAGTGAATGTGTGTGTGCGAGTAAATGTGTGTGTGTGCGCGTGAATCCGTGTGTGCGAGTAAATGTGTGTGTGTGCGAGTGAATGTGTGTGTGCGAGTAAATGTGTGTGTGCGAGTGAATGTGTGTGTGCGCGTGAATGTGTGCGAGTTGTGTGTGTGGCGTGTGTGTGCGAGTGAATGTGTGTGTGTGCGAGGGAATGTGTGTGTGCGAAGCGTGTGTGTGCGAATGTGTGTGTGAAGTGTGCGAGTGAAGTGAATGTGCATGTGTGTGTGTGCGGTTGGTTTTCAGGAGTGAGTCGTGTTGCAGGGTTTTGGTTCAGTTGTTGTTGCTGATGATGATATTGATACACATGTTGTTGTTGATTGTTGTGTCTCATTTCTGTCATTCTGCGTTCCATCTGTTCCAATCGTTCCAGAATGGACATCCTGAACTGATTATCTACACACAACACAAATGTTTGTTCGTGTACATGATGAGAATATCACACTCACAGTGTTCCACAGTAACACCACTTCAGTATTTCTCTTCATTTAAACAATGTGTGTGTGTGTAGTGCTTGATATACTGTGTGTCGATGAGTTGACAGATGACCTTAATGTTTAAACACACACACACTACCTAAAACATAACTACACACAAGTCCTACCTACACAATCCATGTTTCTCTGCTCCACAGTTCAGATGTTCAGATTAAATCATGATATGTCCTCTCTCTCTCTGTCTCTCTCTCTCTGTCTCTCTCTCTCTGTCTCTCTCTCAGTCAAAAGTGACACACGTTAGAGGTTATGAGTATAAAAGCACCATTTAAAAACGACACAATGAGTGAATAACAGAATAAACATCTGTTAAATCACAATCAGAGAGACTTCTGGTTCCACAAAGAACCAGAAGAAAAAAACAAAATAGATTCCACACGGAGGAGCGGAAAAATGAAGAGCTCATGCAGACGTCTGTTCTCGAGCAGGGAAAGTCCCAAATGAGACAGAGAGAGAGACAGAGAGAGAGAGAGTGAGTGAGTGAGTGAGTGAGTGAGTGAGTGAGTGAGTGAGTGAGTGAGTGAGTGAGTGAGTGAGAGAGAGAGTGAGAGATCAGTGTAGAGAGTGAGAGAGAGAGAGAGTGAGTAGAGAGAGAGAGAGAGAAGAGAGAGAGACAGAGAGTGAGTGAGGACGAGAGAGAGAGTGAGTGAGTGAAGTTAGAGAGAGAGTGAGTGAGTGAGTGAGTTAGAGAGAGAGAGTGAGTGAGTGAGTTGAGTTAGAGAGAGAGAGAGAGTGAGTGAGAGCGAGAGAGAGAGAGTGAGTGGAGTGAGTGAGTGAGTTGAGTTGAGTTAGAGAGTGAGAGAGAGAGTGAGCGCAGAGCGAGCGTGAGTAGTTCGAGCGATGAGAGTGAGTGAGTGAGTGCGAGAGAGGCGCGATGAGACGAGCGCGTGCGTGAGTGCGCGCGCGTCCGCCGCGTTCCGCGCGCGCGCTCGCGCGCGAGCGCTTGCTCGGTGCGCTTGTATCGATACGCGTGCGTTCTGATGCTGCGTCGCTCGTGCGGCGCGTGCGTCGTGCTGCGTGCTTTTCGCGCGCGCGCGCGTGCTTGCCGTGCTGTGCGTGCGTCTCTGTCGTTCATCGTGCTTTCTTTCGCGCGCGCGCGCCGCGCCTGCGTTGCGTGATTTCGCTTCTCCTCGCGTTCGCGCTCGCTCCTCTTTCGCGTTCGCGCTCTCGCGTGCTTCTTTCTTGCTGTTCGCGCGAGTTTCTTGCGCGCGCATCTCGATCCCCGCTGCTTCGTTCTTTCCTTTTCCTGTTCCTCTTCTCCCGCTTTGCGTTAGCGCGCGCTCCAGTGCCGCGCTCTCGCTCTCTCTCTCCGCGCGCGCTTTCTTGCTTCGTTTTTTCGCGTTCGCGCGCGCGCGCTTCGCTGCGCGTCGCTTGCGTCTTTCGCTGCCGCTCTCGCCCGCCGCCGCTTAGCGTCTGCTGCGTTCGCCGCGCGCGCGCCGCGCTCGCCGCTCTGGTGAGATGATGCGTGCGCCGCGCCGCGCGACGCGTTCGCGAGTGCGCGCGCGCGCGCGCGTGCGCGCTTGCTTGCTTGCGTGAGTGCGTGAGCGTGAGTGAGTGAGTGAGTTGCGAGAGCGAGAGGAGTTGTGCGTGAGTGAGTGAGTGAGTGATGATGAGTGCTTGAGTGCGTGAGTGTTGAGTTCGAGAGTGCGTGAGTGAGTGAGTTGAGAGCGAGAGAGAGAGTGTGAGTGAGTGGTGAAGTGAGTGACGATGAGTTCGAGCGAGAGCGAAGAGCGAGAGAGAGCGAGAGCGCGAGGCGAGCGGAGAGAGAGCGAGAGAGAGAGTTGAGTGAGAGAGAGAGTGAGAGACAGAGAGAGAGAGAGCGTGAGTGAAGAGAGAGAGTTTTAGAACAGAGAGAGCGAGAGCGAGAGAGAGAGCGCGAGAGAGAGCGAGGAGAGAGAGAGAGAGAGAGAAGCGAGAGAGAGCGAGAGAGAGAGAGTACGAGCGTATACTAACTACGCGATTGGATACTAACTCAAGACAAAGAGGCAGAAGATTATTAGGGTAAGACCTCAAATTATATATAGAGTCCGTACACTCCAGTCATGGCAGCTAAACTGTTGAAGCAGAGGCATCTTTTAAAAATGAAGAGGAGCTGGACATATTATATATTATAAATAATCCTCAGAGAAAACCCAGAGACACTGGAGCAGAAGAGAACAGAGTTGGCTGTGAGCTGCTGCTCTTCACCGAACAGCCTTCAGTCTGGCACACGGTCCTCTCATCTAACACGACGTGCGGCAGAGGAGGATTCAGTAAAGGCAGACAGCTCACTCTGGAGGGAGAAACCACTTCAACATTACTGTTAACCTGTATCACGATGGGACAGTCATGGTTCAGGGACCAGAGTCCAGCCTAGAGGAATTCAGAAAATAAAGAAGCATCCTGAAGTGAAGAACAACACACCAGATGAGACGTGCACCACAACACTGATCAGAGCTCAACATCAGCAGTCCAACCTCCCCTAAAGTAAAGATCCTGAGAGACAACCTGTCTGAACTGAAGCAGGACTACTGTCTGTTTAAAGAGGAAACCAGCAACAGTCTTCACCAACTCCAGAGTCTGATCAACCATCCCAACACACCAACACCTGCAACAACTGTCAGACAGCTGGAGGAGGACAACGAGGAGATGCGACAGGGGCTGGTCACGAGAGAACAACACAACATCATCATAGAGAGACGGAGGGAAGAGATGAGGAGCCAGTTACACACACTCATACAACACAACACCTCATCCGCTGAGAACACAGCACAACATCAGCCTGAAGTCAACACACAAACATGAAGCATCTCTTCTGCTGAGGAGACACAACGTCATCCCATCAACACAGAGAACCTCCACTGAGAGGAACAGCACAAACACAACACAACATGGACAGAACAGGGGCACACAAAGAAAGAGTCTTTCACTACAACCACACAAACATTTAATTCACAAGACAACAGGAGGAAGAAGAGCAGCGTCAGACAGAGCAATCCACTGACAACATCATCACCTAACAGAGAAGAGAGGAGAAAAGAGAACATCGTCATCTTGTGTGACTCCAACGGTCATCACCTCCATCAGAGACGACTGTTTCCAGGAAGAAACGTGAAGAAGTTTTGGTGTCCCACCTCCCAGTCTGCACTGAATCTACTGAGAGAAGATGTGCTGGGCGCACCAACACACATCATACTCCACACCGGAACCAACGACCTCACCGGAAGAAGAACAGACGTCACCGACGCTCTGTCAGATGTACTGAGAACAGCCTGCAGGATCTACCCCAGCGCTAGAGTCATCTTCTCAACCCTTCTGCCCCGTCGAGACATTCCACAAAACATCATTAACCAAATTAACGTAGAGTTAGCCAGAGTCTGTGCCCAACTGAAGAACGTCTCCATCGCAAACCATCAGCGCATCAGTCATGACCATCTATACGATCACATCCACATCCATCGAGACGGCATGAGACTGTTCGCACAAACACTAAAGGAGGCAACTTTAAGAAGTCCTCACGCAACACATCGTGTCCATGAGGAGAGAGTCAGACAGACGGTCAGTTACACCACAGCAGACAACAGAGACCTCGATCAGATCAAACACAAGCTGAAACTCATGTGTGACAACTTCTTACACTAAATATCCTAACAACACATGTGTAGTGAGTTAGGTACATTCATCTCTTCATTGACCCATTTCCGTTTCATTATTTACACGACACATGTCATTTATTCCTTGATTTACTTTAATAGTGTTATTTACTCTGCAATGTTGCCTTTTATCTGCACAACGTAAGGGGATCGAGAAATCATACATTATTTCTGGTTAAAGAAAACAATAACATAATGTCATCCCTAAAAATAACATGCTATAACATTCAGGGAATGTAAGTGTAGTGGAGTAGGCGGGGCGAGACCGTGGTTCGAGACCGGTGAGTAATTGTTAAAGAGCGCCAGCTGTGTGCACAACCGGTCTTGAATCACGTAGGAGATCGGGAGCACATAAGAGAACGAGCGACCGGACCGTCACTGAGAGAGGACTGGGCCCGGACATGTGTTAAGTTGTTTTATGTTTATGTTTGTGTTGCCGGCAGTCGTCCGTGAGGGGCTGCCGGCTGTTTACTTACTTTGTTATTATTTTATTAAATGTTTAAATATCTGCCGGTTCCCGCCTCCTTCCTTCCTCTTAATGAATCTTATTACAGTATTCTTCTGCTTTTGGAGAGAAACACAGAAACCCTGATCTTGTAAATATTGTAGATAGTTCTGATATCATAATATTACTTGAGACATGGAGTCGGTTAGAATGTCAGATCTCCGCTCCTTTAAACTACAGAGAAATATTTGTACCATCAGTTAAGCGTCCTCATGTGAAAGTTGGACGGGATTCTGGAGGAATAATTGTGTGGTTTAAAGAACAACTACTGCATTACATCCAGCCTGTTAAACAAGGGAAAACACATATTTGGCTAAAAATGAAAAGAGAACTCGTGTGTTCAGATGAGGACACATACATGTGTGCCGCATACATCCCTCCACACGAGTCTCCATATTATGATGAAGACATTTTCTCAACATTACAGTCGGAGATCATTCAGTTCCAGTCTTTAGGATCAGTCCTGTTAATGGGGGACTTCAATGCAAGAACTGGGAAAGAACCGGACTTCATTAGTTCTACTGGAGATAAATATATTAACATTTCAAATGTACAGCAAAACAAAGTTAAAACTAAACCACGTCAGAACTATGATGACACTATAAACAAAAATGGCAAACAAGTCATACAGATGTGTAAAAGTCTGGGTCTATATATAGTTAATGGGCGAACAAAAGGTGATTCTATGGGTCAGTTTACATACAGCTCACGTCTGGGCAGCAGCACCGTTGACTATGTCATCACAGATTTACAGCAAAACAAGATCAATTATTTCACAGTCATGCCACGTTACCTTTATCAGACCACTGCCACATAGTCATTAGTTTAAACAAATCACTTGATCCTTTACCAGCTTCACATCACAAACACAAACAAAAGATTTTACTGGAGGAAATCCAGTCAGGAACAATATGAAGCAGAGCTCAGCAACACTCAATCTGAAAACATGATAGACACATTTCTTCTCTCCGTGTTTAAAGAAGATGAGAAAACTATCAATCTGGCAACAAAACAATTACATCATATTTTTTGGAAAGTGGCCAACAAATCTTTGAAAATAATCAAATTGAGCCATGGTAAAAAAGAGATTGACAAAGCTGACTGGTTTGATAAAGAATGTCAAATGTCTAGAAGAGAACTACGAGTGCTATCAAATAAAAAACACAGAGATCCTTCAGACCATCAGACACGTGCTCTTTATCAACAAACTCTTAAAACATACAAGTCACTGTTAAAGAGAAAAAAAGTTGAACACATGACAACTAAGTTTAACATGATTGAAGAAGCAGTTAACCAAAATTCATTTTGGGACTTTTGGAATCATTTAAATAAGTCTAAAAAAGAAAAACACATTCCCATCGATGATCCACATATTTGGACCAAACATTTTGGTAACCTTTATACACAAAATGATCCAAACCCCTCCCAAAAACACCTGACCTCCCAACTACATGAACTAGAACACACTATCAAAGACCAAATGAATCAATTAGACACTCCTATTTCATTAAATGAACTAACAGAAAAAATTAAATCTCTGAAAAATAAAAAATCTTGTGGCCCAGACGGAATAAGAAATGAGATGTTGAAATATAGCAGCCCTAAATTAAGAGATGCCATTCTCCATTTATTTAATTTGTTGTTGAGATCAGGACACTTTCCTGAGGAATGGAAAGAAAGTCAAATAACTCCGATCTTCAAAAAAGGGGACAAAAGTGACCCTGATAACTACAGGGGTATTACTGTAAGCAGTAAACCTCGGCAAACTATTCTGCTCCATTATAATGACCGATTAGTGCAATTCTCCATGACAACAAAAGTCTAATAATTGTCAAATTGGATTCTTGCCCAAACAAAGGACCACTGATCATATATACACATTACACACACTTATAAAGAAACATGTTCATCAAACAAAACAAGGAAAATATTTGGTTGTTTTATAGATTTTAAAAAGGCCTTTGATTCGGTTTGGCACAACGGGCTCTTTCTAAAACTCATCCAGAGTGGAATAGGGGGAAAAGTTTATGATGTAATTAAGAACATGTATAAGGACAACAAGTGTTTTATCAAAATCAACAACGAAAGAACGACTATTTTAGACAGACTAAAGGAGTTCGCCAAGGATGTTCTCTAAGTCCGACTTTATTCAATATTATATCAACGAATTGGCCACAACAGCTTGAAGAATCCTCTAGTCCTGGTTTAACTCTAGATGGCAGAGAAATTAAATGTCTTTTGTACGCGGACGACCTTCTGCTATTGTCACCAAATGAAGAAGGTCTTCGTGAAGGTCTGTCAGTTCTAGAACATCACTGCAGTGAATGGACCTCCCCAATAAACATGGACAAGTCCAAAATAATCATATTTCAAAAGAAAAGTCGTTGTACAGAGAAAAAATACATTTTTACACTTGGGGGATCAATTCTTAGTCATGTGACAAACTATAATTATTTGGGTCTGAACATCTCTGCTTCAGGACAATTCAACATGGCAATTAAAGAACTTGCTGAGAAAGCCCGTAGAGTTTATTACGGTCTAAAGAAAAACACTTTTTCAGTTTAACCTCCCTATTAGATTGTGGCTGAAAATCTTTGATGGGGTCATCAAACCCATTCTTCTGTATGGTAGTGAAATCTGGGGACCCAAATTCCAACTGAACTATGAATCCTGGGACAAATGTCCAGTGGAAATTTTCCAACTTGAGTTTTGCAAAAACATCCTGGGAACTCACAGAAATACCTCAAATCTGGGATGTAGAGCAGAACTTGGAAAGTTCCCTCTCCTGTCTAAAATCCAGAGGAGGGCATCTAAGTTCTGGTTTCACTTATCTGAGAGTTCACCAGACAACTACCATCATAGTGCTTTCAGACATAATACATCACATCCAGAGAGCGATCCTTATCTACACCTCCTGAACAAACATCAGCTGGATTAAAATAGGCTTGAACTGTGAGCCAGAAATAGAAACAGCCTGATATCTCACACAACACACATGTAAATATATATAATCACACAACAACACTAAACTCATAAACACACAATGTCTGTCAGTAGTGACTGTAGCTGTGTCACGGATCACTGACAATCTACTGGTGTCACAGCAAAAATGTTCTTGTTATTGTGAAAAACCCAGCAAAATATTTATAAAGTGAAATATGAAAATCAGTTTTTGCCAGTATTTCTATATTATTATTAACACTTAATTTAGTTCTGTTGCCTGTTTGTTCAACAATGTGTCATGAATGAATGAATGAAATATAGCGAAACACATGACGTTGAGATCAATCATTGTCATTGCTTGTCACTTCTTGGATTAAACAGTTGTTTCGAGTCACAGTTTGAGCTCTTCAGACACTGATCATACAGATGCTCTTGAAGCGCCTGTGTAGAGTTTAAAACCTGTGCACCACTGAGGCATCAGGCTCGTCCGACACTCAATCTGACAACAAGTCAAAGGTGTTTTCTGCTTACCATCCAGTGATAGCCAGTCTAGCTGTGAGCTGGGTAAGGACGAGGCGTTGCGGGCGCGATACTCGAAGAGCACAGAAGAGGAAACCACACCAGAATCCATCCAGATGTGTAGAGCGACAAGACCTGCTTCATGAGCTGCGCACACACACACACGTCTGTTCATATCCTTCCAGCACATTATATTAGAGAAGAGAGATTGACTTGATTGTGTCAGTCTGCGGGTGAACGTGTGCTTCTCACCAGGACAGTAACAGCGCAGGACACCTGGCTGAATGAGAGATGCAGGAACTCGACTCTGATCAAACACACACGAGTATCTGGCGTCCGTCTCAGACCATGGACCCGTGATCAGAACCTTCACTCCACCCTAAAACACAGACACACATCACAAACATTCACCATCGGAAAGACACACAACAGCAACACTCACAAACCACAGACAGACTCACTTCAACAGGATCCAGAGGAATCTCTGAAAGATGTGTGCAGCGACGCGGTTGAATGTTCGTCAAGCGACGCGTTCGTGCAGCGACGCGGTGTGAATGTTCGTGCAGCGACGCGGTTGAATGTGAATGTTCGTGCAGCGACGCGGTTGAATGTGAATGTTCGTGCAGCGACGCGGTTGCATGTCCGTGCAGCGACGCGGTTGCATGTCCGTGCAGCGACGCGGTTGCATGTCCGTGCAGCGACGCGGTTGAATCTGAATGTTCGTGGCAGCGACACGGTTGCATGTTCGTGCAGCGACGCGGTTGAATGTTCGTGCAGCGACGCGGTGAATGTTCGTCGGTTGAATGTGCGCGTGCAGCGACGCATGTGAATGTTCGTTGCAGCGACGCGGTTGCATGAATGTTCGTGCAGCGAGCGCCGCGACGGTTGAATGTGAATGTTCGTGTTGCGTTCGTTCGTGCAGCGACGCGGTTGAATGTGAATGTTCGACGCGGTTGAATGTTCGTGCAGCGACGCGGTTGAATGTTCGTGCAGCGACGCGGTTGAATGTTCGTGCAGCGACGCGGTTGAATGTGAATGTTCGTGCAGCGACGCGGTTGAATGTTCGTGCAGCGACGCGGTTGGTTGCGTTGAAAGCGACGCGGTTGAATGTTCGCGACGCGTGCAGCGCGGTTGCATGTCCGTGCAGCGACACGGTTGCATGTTCGTGCAGCGACACGGTTGCATGTTCGTGCAGCGACACGGTTGCATGTTCGTGCAGCGACACGGTTGCATGAGCGACACGGTTGCATGTTCGTGCAGCGAGCGTTTGCAGCGACACGGTTGCATGCAGCGACACGGTTGCATGTCCGTGCAGCGACACCGTGCAGCGACACGGTTGCATGTTCGTGCAGCGACACGGTTGAATGTTCGTGCAGCGACACGGTTGAATGTTTAACACGATCAATTCATTCAATCATATCTTACTGAGTTACACATGTATGGCTTTATTGCGTCAAAACAAAATGAAACACCACAAATGAAAAAGATTTTTCTCAAGAATGACAGAAGGAAGAAAGTGCATACTGATACCTCGGGGTAAGACCACTCCGGTGAGAAGTCTGTGATGCTGGCCAATCGGTGTGTGTCCTCCGCAGAGCCGCTGGACATGTGTGTGAGCAGAGGGAAGGGTAAGAATGAGGTGGAGGGTGTCGGCTGAGGTGGAACCATGTACCTGACGGGGTAAACGGGTTGGTTTGGGGCGTGGTTGACGGTGTTCTCAGTTATCAGCTCAGAAATAAGGTCTGGGAAGGCGGAATCGAAGGTAAGCCCCGTCTCCTGGTTGTCCATGTGGGTGGAGTCAGAACTGTGGGTGGTGTCCATTGGAGTTACTTCTGATTCAAAGTGCACCTGAGTGGGAGGAGACCGCTCTTCCTTTACCTGTACAGGACTCGTCTGTCCGTTTATGGGCGTGGAAGCGGGAGGGGTCATATTCTGCTGCTGAATGCATGTCGAGTTGTTTGCATGGAGCTGCACCTCTTCCCCCTTGGGAGGCGACCGATTGGTTGGCAACACTTCGAGGGAGGGACACGTCGTATGGACTTGACTGGCGGACATCAACTGGTCACTCATGTGCTGAGATGGTGAGAACTGATTGGTCAGTAAGTGATTAGGTGCAGACTGTGTATCAAGTCCAGCAGGAGGACCTTTGCCCTCCGCTGACAGCGACGGTGTGGGCTCCTGCGTACAGTGGGCGGGACTTAGCAGTTGGGTCAATGGATCGAGACCTAAAGATGACTCCAGGCATAGCGGAAGCAGCTCGGGGGTAGAGCGAGACGGAGAAAGTGAAAGCGAGAGAGGAGACAGTGAGGACGGGCTGGAATAGGGACGACCCGCAACGCTCTTCCTCTCTGCCTCTGAAGAAAGGGAAGACAGAGATGATGGCGGAGAAGTGGGCGAGAGCGACAGAGCGAGAGATGGAGCCTGAGGAGATGTTGAGGGAACTGGTGACGGGGTGGAGGAGCTGTAGATGGAGTGGATGGAGATATGGGATGGGAGGGCAGGGCCTCCATAGGTCTGACCCTGTTTAGGGCTGTTAAGGAAAGAGTCGGGGTCGAACGGGAGCAGGGAGGGCGATGGAGACATCGGCTGCAGGAGTGTTCCAGGTGGTTCTGGGATAACGCGGTCAGTCAGTATGAGTCCTCCAATCACAGGACTGGGCAGTAGAGTGAGTGACAGAGTGGCCACCCCCTGATTGGCCGGGACATGGCTCGGCGGAGAGGTGGAGGTGGGAGGAGAAGGCGTGTCTTGTTTGGACGGTACGGGGGAGAGGACGAGTCTGCTGCCGGCCCGGGTGAGTGATAGTCGCGTGGGGCCCGGCTCGCTCTTCGAATCTTCCCCCCCACGGCCCACCGTCGCTGCCGTCGTCATGACGATGACCGCATTCCGCGGCAGGGCCACAGTCGTCAGGCCTCCACGCTGGTCACCGTAGAATCCATTTCCATTGCCAAGGGCGATGGTCGCCGCTCGTTGAGTTTGGGGTGGACTCGAGGAGGACGAGGAAGAGCAGGGTGAAGCCATGCCCCCTGTGTCCTCTATAACGACTCGTCCTGAATCCTCTGGCTTACTGGACGTCACTTTCCTCTCTGAAGGCACGACAGCCACCACAGCCTCACCCGATGCTACCTCTCGACCCGCCTGCCCTCCTGAGCTCTCAGTTGCCAGATTCTGCAGCTCTGTGAGGGAGGGGTAAGGGGCGGGACACGTGGTCAGTTTGGGGGAGATAATGCGATGCTTCGTGCTAGTACAGCGGTGAGGAATGTTGGAGCCGGGAGACGCTGCAGGGAGAGAAGCGTGAATGATAAATGAATGATGTTTGCGCCTGTCAGGTGTAAAGTCGTGAATCTGCACCACAACTAATAATTTAGTCAATATCTATGTGTGTGTGTGTGAGAGTCAGTTACCGCACAGACAGGTGTGTGTTCGGGGTTGTGGTTTGGTCTGCTGAGTTTCTAGGATCTGCTGAACCATCTGCTCAACAGAGAACTCCACTGCACTGATACCTCCACAAGACCATTTCATACTGTGGACTACACGCACAAACATACACCGATGTGAACACACATCACATGTCAGAATTAACGTTATGTAAACAACAATAAAATGCTTCTCATATGATCCTTAATCATTCAAAATAAGGTTGTGATTGGTCATTCACTCACACATGGGCTTGAGTTGTGAGAGCAGTTCGTCTCGGCTCCAGCGCAGACTGTCCCGTCGGTCTGTCAGTGTACATGACACCGGACCGCAGGATTTTACACTCTCCTCCAGTGACGGCACATTAAGATAATGAACCAGCACAATGTCCGGATTCTACAAGCACACGTCAAGATCAGGATGAAACACGCTTCTCCTTCTCAAACTCTCATATCTCTGTTGATCTTCTATGGTTTTGTTTCACATTTTCACACTTTGATTCAGGGATCAATGATCTGACTGCGGAAGGAAATCAGCAGCATACGCTCCCTGAAACGTCTATTCTATATTCCGAGTTCAGGAAAGAAAGTTTTTCCATGGTTCCTACACACATGTTCTGTGTTCTGTAACTGAACACATATGTTGTTCATGTGTTCCATGATGTTCTGTGTGTCAAAACAGTTTCGTGTAAACGAGCACCACAGATTGTTTTTGTTTCTCCATGTTTAAATGACAATAAAAGCTTATTTCACCTGTATATGTATACCAACACGCTAATACTTTACTTAAAGCCTTTAGGTATAACAATGGGTTCACACCAAACGCGCGTCAATCTTGTCTTCCGCAAAGGTTGAAAATATTTGTCACATCGCGTCACATTGCGAGTAATAAAGAGCGTCGCACGCGATTGCTCATGTGTGGTGTGAACCCAGCACAATGCATTATTAAAGGAGGTGTTTGTCATTGACACCTAGTGGTTGATCTTGGTATCGCAGGCCAAATTCTAAATATTGGCGATGGTTTCACCGCCCCGCTCCTCCTCCTCGTCCTCAGACTCCACGCTCACAGGAGTTGCCAGAAACTTACAGTAGTGTAATGGAAATCATCGACTCTTACACTGTACGTTTATCTGATCATTAATACTTTCGCAGTGGTTTTGTTGTTTGTAAATATAACTCAATCCGCAGCTCGTTTCAGAGGTTGTGTCCTCTGGAGGTCGCATTTCCGGCCCATATTGCCGTCTCGTTTAAATAAATCACGGTAATAAAATTGTATGTGTAATTCTTTCTAAGTTTGCAACGTAATAGTACAGGAAAGGGTGGAATGTGCTCTGACCCAGATCCTTTGTTTGCTGCAATGTGCTGTGATTGTCGCCAACTGGCAACCGAGCTGTCGAAACACACTAGTGGGTAAATCGTCAGTGGGCGGGTTCACACGGACCAAAACAAAAACAGACTTTTCAGCGTGGAATAACAGGCTATAGCAGTGTTTTTTAGACAAACCAATATATGAAGAGTTTATTTCCTAAATGAGATGACTCCGTTTAAAATGTTTTTCAAGAATCATGTTTTTTTATTGTGCACTCCAATTAATATCTATCAAACTGCAGTTGGTTTGTTTTGCTAACTAACACAATTAAAACATGATTTTGGAAAAATTTCGGTTTTGGAACCAAACTCTTCATATGAACTTAGCATGTTTCCTAAATGCCTACGGACATATTAAGGTATTGTTTTGATTAAATACAGTACAATTACTGCATACAGCTCCTTAAAGGGTTATTTAATGGTGTGATGCATTATAATTGTTTATAATGTGTGTTTTAATACATTAAATGCTCTTGTAAAGAATTATAACCAAAAATAAAAATGTGAAGTGTAAAAATGAATTGATGAGTGTTATAATGTATAAACTGTAGTTACACTTATTTGTGAGATATTATAAGGTGCATTACAAGGCATAATGAATACATTAAAACTACTTTTATGATGCATTATACATAGATGCTTTAGGTAAAGTGTTACTAAAGTGTACCGTTAAACCGTTAAACAATCCTGAATGCTATTATTACTGTTGAAATGAAATATGCATGCTGATTGGGTAGATGTTTGTCTCATGGTGATGACTAACCTGCAGCAGCCAATAGCATCTCCTGTGGAATGTTGGGACGATGGAGGAATGAACGTAACAACCGTAAAGACACTGCGGGAAGACAGTGAGAGAAACACTACCTCAATAATATGACATACAGTATGTGACACATATTTATCTGTCGGCATGTAGCGCTCTCACCTCGATGCCCTGAACCTTCAGCTTCATGTGATCTTCTCTTGTCGTCTTCCCATCTTTTCTTTTCTTCCAGCAGTATCCATCTTTTCTGTATTTGACTTTCTTGCGATTGTACAAGATAATGGAACCGTTCTGCGGTCTGACCACGAAAAAAAAAAGAAGAAAACAAAAAAGCATTTTTTCAGGTTGACAACCTTCCATTTCATTGGACGCACGCGTCTGGCCCAAAGTTAACTTCCGGTCTGTGTTCAGTTATAACAATTTATTTTATATTTTATTGTATATTAATTGTGTTGAATTAAATTAAAACTACTTGACAGTTATAGATTCTTTGCCGAGGCCTATCGGAAGTTACGTTTAGGCCAAGCGAAAGCGTCTCTACAGACTGATGATGTCACTGAAAAACCCCTCAAGTCACCTGGTCTTCAGAGTGCAGGCGAGCCAGTCCTCATGTCTGTCGAAAGACACCAGGAAAGATGCGATCTCCTGTAACAGACACGCACAATCATTATAAACCTACACTGCAGGGGCCGGATTCACCAAACTGTTCTCAAGAGAAAATATAAGATCCTAAGTGCGATTCTCAAACATTTCTTTAGCACATCTTCATTTGTCATATGCATTGTCAATGATTGCACTCGCCTGCTCGTGTTTATCTTTACAACAAACTTTACGGGGCAGTCGTGGCCTAATGGTTAGAGAGTGGGACTCGTGACCAGAAGGTTGCCGGTTGGATTCTCAGGGCCGGCGGGTGACTGAGGTGCTCTTGATCAAGGCATCTTACCCCTACTAGCTCCCGGGCGCTGCAGTGACAGCTGCCCACTGCTCCGGTGTACGTGTGTTCACCACTTGCTCTGCGTGTGTTCACTACTCTCTGAATGGGTTAAACGCACAGGTCACATTTCGGGTATGGGTCACCCTATCTGACTTATAGGTCACTTTCATTTGTGTAACAAGCGCCTCGCATTCTTAGGTATATATGATAGCTCCGTTCTAAAAATCTTTCAAATATCATGTTTTTTATGATGTTATTATTGTGTAAGTTAGCTGTATTTTTTGAGTTATTATGGGTTAAATCAAAACAAACCAACTGCAGTTTGATTGATATTCATTGGAATGCACAATAAAAAACATGATTCTTGAAAATAAATTAAAAACTGAGTCATCTCATTTTGGAACTAAACTCTTCGTATATTAGCATGTGACGTGTTAAACAGCACAATGGCATGTTACAAATGTATATTTAATATAATGCCTTCTGTGTGTTACTATGGCATAATAGTTGTGACGCTCGCCGTTTCGAGTCGCTTTGTCCCAGAATAAAAGTAAAAACACAATCCGTTTATAATAATGCAGGCTAAAGTTAGGGAGCTAGACCTAATCATTAGTATATCAATATCAAAATTCCTCTATGGCAAGTAAACGTCTAAATTACAGTACAATGCATGTCACATGTGACAACCATATACCTGTATTAAACATCTCATCTTTTGAGATTTAAAATGATACATTTTAAGATGATATTTACAACAGATTTTGTTTCGAGAATTTGGATTCTTCATTTTTTTCCAAAGCTCAATCTTGAGAAAAAAGTTAAAAACAGTCATAAAGGAGTAGTTCACTATAAAACTAAAGTTTCATGATAATTCACTCACTCACATGACAAACAAGTCATTGATGTATATGATCTTTTTCATTTACTTGGAAAATGACTAAACGTTTTGCTAGACAACACCCTCGGCTAAAGCCTTTTGAAGCTGCGATGAAACTGAAATTTGGGCCTTAACCCACAGCCTCCCGATGACGTGCATTATCTGGTGAAGAACCCTGGAACGCTTTCCGCAAAAGCCTCACTTTGTTTTCCCACAGAAGAAATAAACACACGTATGACATGTGTGTGAGTGAATTAGCACGACATTTTAATTTTACAGTGAACTAGTCCTTTAAGAAGTTATTTCGGGGAATACATAACATTCCTACGCTTGTTCTTACGTAATAATTTGAGCAGTTAAGAAGCATTTTCTTCTTTGTGAATCTGGCCCCTGGTCCTGAATGCTGATTGGTCAATACAGTCTTTCAATCGTGTTACACTACATCATCTAGTATCTTATAGACTTCACAGTCTTTGTCGTTTATTGTTTGTTACACCTCGCGTTTCTTGCGAGGAATGAAGAAAAGGAGAATTTCGTTCAGAACAGATGTTGAACTTCAGAATCACACCTCGTTGGTGTTCCAGCGCAGTCTTTCTTTGGGTAGAGATGATGTAGCTGGCAAACACTCCAACAGTTTATTGGGTAAAAACACCTTCATCTGAGCACCGGACTCTGTGTGACACAACACATGACATTACACACGTGTAACGTGCTTCTTCCTGTATGTGTGTGTGTGTGTGTGACACTGACCGGTCTCTTTAGCACCATCCTTGCTGTTCATGATGAAGGTCATGCGGGGGACGCGGTCACACGGTCCAGCGAAGAAAACACGGCCACGCTGACAGAAAGGAAACACACAACATTTAAAAGACCTTCCCATCATTCCACATGCCGTGTGTGAACTCTGAAAGCTGAGCTACTCAACGACATAAAACAAATATGATGAATACGGCACAGAGTACAACACACTCAAGAAGAATGAATGAACACATGCATGACATATGACTTCTGTTTCAAAACGTGAAAAATATCATCAACAAACATGAAGCTGACAGTTTAGCGAGCACAACTCTGCCATGTGTCTGTGTGTCTCTCTCTCTCCTCTTGGTTGCCTGGTAACAGCAGCAGCAGGTGATCAGATGTGTTCTCACAGTTCTTGTAACACACACAGAATTCTTCTCTATAACACTGATGTGTTTCCCTTCAGCTGCTGATCTAATGCTGATGGTGTGGTGTGACGTCACGTCACGTCACGTCACTTCTCATCCATCAGTACACTGCTTTGTTTTTAAATGATAAATAATGATCACCACGGTTTTTATATGATACTGCACTTCATTTCAAAGCAAATCAGGAAAAGCATGGTATTGCCATGGTAACATGACAGAGAACATCGTTTCAACGTACCGGTGTGATATCGTGATACTTCCCTGGCGCGACAGGGGGTTCCGGACGATATCACGGCATTGCCAACGCTGTACTACCATGGTAACATCGTGACACCGTTCGTAAATGACCAGACCCAGAAACCACACAACAAACAAAGCCACATGAATAAACAAACACAAGCGCGCGAGAGAGATCGTATATGATGGCTCATAAATATGACAGGCCCTGAAAACATACGACACAAACACACAATAACGCGCGGAATAGACACATGCACGAGCACCACAACAGAACCGAACAGCGCCGACGGGTTCTGATAAACGGCTACTCGCGAGCTGTCAAATAACGGCTAACGGAAGCACGAGCAACGGCGACGGATTCCGCCACTTACCTTCCGCCTTCGCGAGCGCCGCCATCTTCTGCACAGCTGACGTCACCCGGGCGCGCGCCCGCCCGCCCGCCTCGACTCGGGAGCGCGAACTGTTTGACACAAACCGCACGCGAACAAGCGGATCTGTTTTCTTCTTCTTTTCTTTGCTATCACTGACAGCACCTAACACTCGATATCACACCGCACACGTGATGATCATTGTGGTGTTTCATTCGTGTAATGTTAAAAATGGTCGTTTTCTATTAAAAATCTCTTTTCTACTCTTCAAAAACCCTTCTAACTCAGCTCTGTGTGCTGTGGTGGGCTTTAGGAAACCAGTGTTATTGATTGTTATTGTCATTGGTTATTGATGTTATTGACACTTATGCTTTTTCTTGTACTTACGTTGTCCGAATTGCTCGGACTGTTCACCCCATCTGTAAGTCGCTTTGGATAAAAGCGTCTGCCAAATGACTAAATGTAAATAGCAGAAACAAAAATGAACCATGGTTTGACTATAGTAACCGTATAGTATCGGTTTCATTTGTAGTAAAACCATAGTAACCACAGCGTCACTATGGTCTTATCACGGTAACCATGATATGTGTAGTAAAGCTGCGGTTATTTGAACAATCCGCTTAAAACACGTTTTAGTATAATGAGGGTAAACACCAGGATTGGTCACTAAAACGACGTAAGTCTGAAATGAAAACAGATGTCCGATAGAGAAAATATCTTTTATTTGTATAAAATCCTCATTACACAGCATCAATGTCCTGTAACAGCGAGGAAGAAACCGTATGGCTTTAATGTCTGAATGTACACATGGCCATTTCTGTGAATTTATACAAAATCTCATGAATGTTTCATTCAAAATAAAACGCATCAGTAGAATTAAAACAGGAGATTATGATAAAATATGCGGCTGACAGCAGTTATGAACAGATATTTCATTCATTCACACACACACACACACACACACACACACTACAACATGAATCATGACACAAATGCACACACACGAATCTCACAAAGTGAAATCATGAGCCCAGAAGAAAACATTTCAGTGTAGAAGATTGAGAAAGCGGCGGTGATGTTCAGAGGAGCTTCACGTGTGTGCAGGCGATGTCGACGCTTACATGCCCTGTCTGATACTCTGGATAATCTGAAAGATCGCTGAAACACAAAACAACACACATACATCAGTGAGCACAGCACTTCAGTCACGACTGTTCACACAGGAGTCAAACTCCGCTCAAATGTATTGTCACATTGTGTGTGTGTGTGTGTGAGTGAGCAAATGCTGTTTTGTTTCTCATCTTACCTGAACCACACACCACGAACACAAAGAGTGCGAGCAGCCACGGACCCACAGGAGATTTGTCTTCATTCACCACCCGCTACACAACACACACACATACGCACAGTTTAAATCAGGTTCATTGACATTGCGCGGGCACACACACACACGGTTTAAATCAGATCAATTAACATCAAACACACACACACACGATGCTGTTATTATTCAACTGTAATGGTGATGTGTGTTCAGTAATGAAAGTTTTCAATAGAAGATAAACACAGATGACCTGATATTTGTTTCTTATTTATCTTTATTTTCCCCAACCTATGGGCTGTGGCGCGAAGCAAAATGTTTTAATATTCAATAAACAATGTGAATATCTATTAATAATGAATTTGATTATTTATGTGTTCACATTACTGTTTAATATTTGAACTGTGTTTCTCTCTCCCTAATCTTAAATGTTTTGCTTATAGTCAATATGTTTTATGTACAGCTGCTTTGTAACTATGAAAATTGTAAAAAGCGCTACATGAATAAACTTGACTTGACAATGATGTCATGTAAATAGAATATGATTTGCATATTTGTGTGCATTATTATTATTTCATCTTTTTACATTCAACACCCAAGAGACAAGTCACTAGTAAGTGAACTAAATATATGAGGGCCTTCTAGCATGTTTTGGGGGTCTTACCCCTCTGAAGTGAGGTTTGGGAACATCTGAGGATCTACAGACACACAATTCATTTTGACAGACACAAAGAGGCTTGTATGTCATGACAGGTGTGACCGCTGCTCACATGAACAACTTTCTTTCGCTTTCCTCGTGTATAATACATACATACATATGCGAAACATGTATGATGACATACACAGCGTGTGTTTGTATATGGAAACGTGCACACACACAAAACAAACAAACACATATACCACATGTATGCTGCGCGCGCGCGTGTGGCTGTCGCGAGAGCGCGCGTACCGTGGTTTTCTGGACGTGTCCCCTCTGTGTGATCGTCTTACTGTGTTTTTCGTTCGCGACTTTCATACGCTGCACCGCCGACATGATGAGGTGTGTGTCACGAGGCAGAGGATGCGGCGGTTCGGTAAACGCGGCGGGTTTGTCCGAAGATTCGGTTCCAGTCCGCTCAGGACGTTGAGGTGCGCGATTCAGCGGCGGTGGCACGTGACCAAACGCTGGCCACGCCTTCCTGGAACGTCACATGACGTAACCCTTTACTTCGCCTCACCGTCAAATGATAGTTTATATCAAACAATTCGTTTTTGCTAACCTATTGACCTATTTTATAAATGAGTAAAAATGATTGTTTTCAATGCCAATGTACAACTCTCAAAATATAACCTCATACATTTACATTTAGTCTTTTCGCAGACGCTTTTATCCATAGTGACGTACAAATGAGCTAAACAATACCAATTTTAATGATCATTACTATTAATTTGGCTCAAACCCAAGAGTCCTACAGCTCCTCTACTGTGGTAGAAACCAGAAGCGAGGGAGACAGCGCGCTGATTGGATATTTACATGATATTGGTCAATAAACTTCAAAAATTTACCATTTCAAGGATCTCACCACCTTTTTAAGCACTTTTGTGGATTATCTGTATAACATTTGTCTATAATTTCTACAAGTATTTGTTGATAGGTGTCACTTACTCAGTGACTTGTTAAAACATCAATATTGGGAATATTTTGACAGATTTAGTCTGTGATGTATGTTGGCGTTTGTTTATTGACACAGGCGCACGCACGTGCAGAATATGGGCCTATATGTAGCTAAACTTTGGTAAATAACAGACCAGCAACTCAAACTGACATGTTAAATAGCATTTATGGAGATCACAAGTTTAACAGTGTTCAGTACTGACCCTGAGAAAAGGGTCTCACTCGCAAAATGTCTGGACAGAAGTTCTGTCGAGTCAAACATAGTAAATAATGTAAACAACACTGACTGGACCATGAGCCAGGGGTTATACACACGCGCACGCACACTCACACGCGCACGCACACACACACACACACACACACACACACACACACACACACACACACACACACACACACACACACACACACACACACACACACACACACACACACACACACACACCACACACACACACACACACTCACACACTCACACACACTCACACACTCACACACCACACACACACACTCACACACACTCACACACACACACACACACACCCACCACACACACACACACACACACACACACACTCACACACAACACTCACACACACTCACACACACACACACACACACGCGCACGCACACACACACACACACACACACACACCACACACACACACACTCACACACACTCACACACACACTTCCTGAGAAATCCTCAGAATGTCAAAAATACAAAGACACCAGACCAATGTCTGGATTGGTAAAGTTTGTGTCAAGAGTTTGTGTCTTGCTGCCCATTTGGACGGAAAAGAATCCAACATTTGTTGAACAACAGAATCGAGTCTGTGCTGCCATCTGAAGAACAGAAAGAGTGTGTTAGTCTTCTGAGCAGGTGAATCATCTGGACACAAAAACACATAATGACACGTGAAGGAAGTGTGAGACGTGACGTGACCCTTTAACAAGTTTAAACTCACTCAAAGGTTCAGATTCCACTCAAATGTTTTTGTTGCGCACCTGTTTGTCTCAACAGCCCAGACCACTGATGACCCCGATCCGGTCCACTTTCATGCCGAAACATCCACGCGCCACACCCTTCCTGGTGCGCCCGCGCACCTTCCTCTGACGCCGCAGGAAGTCCAGGAACGCACGTGATGCCACATGAGGAGACTCCGCCCCGTAGCCACGCCCGGTCTGTAAGAGGGGAGGGATGCTGTCGCCTGAACCCTCGTTGACTTCTGAAGGGCCCAACACAAGCGAGCGGATCTTCACCCCGAACAAATCCTGCAACCCCTGACAACAGAAGCACGTATTCCATCTTTACAACAGAGTACAACACAAAACACAAGTGCAGTAAATATTGGGTCCCGCAGAGCAGCGTACTCAACATGAGCCGTCTTCATCTCAAACCCATGCAGTGTTCTGTTCTAGTCATCAGATCGCATCAAATCCGACAAAAACTGTCCCGGTCTCAGTCCATCTGATCTGACGCAACGCCGGCTTCATGTTTCTGAAGTACAGGATTATAGAAATCCACCGGAAAACAAAGTTATCAGATGGACACAGAGGGAAGAACTGGACTACTCATCAAAAGTAACCGTCTGTGATCTTGGAGAGATGAAGAGTTGAGACAAAATGGCCTTTTTACTATTTGACTGGATTCAAACAATGGATCAAATCAAGGGTGATCTACGTTTTCTACGTTATGTTGTAGATTATCAGGTGAACGTCAGCATGGAAGGAAATCAGTTTGATTTCAGCTGGAAGTGTGATTGGTCAGTCAGATGATGTCATCAGTGGGCGGTTCTTGTTCAGAATAAGCTGTAAAGTGCCGAAAATCAATGTTGTGAGACAGAAGAATTCACTCACCTGAGAGTCCGATCGCTGCCGTGACGGCCGACCCTCCACCTGCGTCGCCACGGTGATGATGAGGAGCAGGAGGAAAGCGACGTGAAGAGAAGAGGAGAAGCTCAGAGGAGATGAAAAGGCCATCTTTGTTTGGGTCAAATGAAGATATCACCAAAACAGACAATACATATCTTTCCAGCGGTTTGAAACACGTTGTCGGGAGGTTCTGTCCTGTATGACTTCAGGACGGGTCTCTGTCGGAGCAGGTGTCACTGCCGCGGTTTTAAAGCTCGTCGCTGTGATGTCACACATAGCAGAATGTCGCCCCGAGAGACGGCCGGCCCTCCGTCACTCACATGGACGTCATGTCTCATTACACACCCGCTTTACTTTTGCATTTGTCTGATGGTCACAGAAGCAGCAAGAGTGTGTGACGGACTTCATATCTAAAAAACATCCATCAGACGTCTCATTTTTGTGCTTTGTGCACATCGAATCGTCGATGGCTTATAGCTGCTCGGTAACAGATTGACGTGACCTCCGACCCCTCGAGGATCCGCCCCCTATAAAACATTCCCCTGGAAACAGGCAGCACTCGGGAACTATTTCCTCCTGTGAGAGCGCAGACACAATACTTCCACGTCAGATGAGAGTTTCCTTAGCAATGACCACCGGTCACCGGCCTTTCAACCCCGACACAGACAATCTCACCCAATCTGCCAGAAACATGGAAATCCCTGTGACACACACACACAAAGATTCGGTGATTTGAGCCACTGTGGTGCATTTCAGGCCTTTCACACCAGTGTTGGGTGAGTTACTCTGAAAAAGTAATTGATTACCAGTTAATAATTTGTGTAATCAGATTACTGTTCAAATGACTCTCTCCAAAAAGTGTTTAATGACTTTCTATATCCTACATCAACCTGGATTAGTGACGTGACTCAAAGATAGACATGAAACGGCTCTTTTAATTCATTCAAATCAATAATAAATAACTACTTCAATGATTCTTATTAACTGAGCAAAGTACACAAATGTGAGAGGGACACTTTAAAGCATAGTCAAGTCAAGTCAACTGTATTTTCATTGTTACATAGCAGCTGTACATGAAACATATTGACAAATAAGCAAAACATTTAAAGTTATAAAAGTAAAACAAAAAAAGGTGAAAACACAGAAAACAGACACACACACAGATTCAAACAACCCACACACAGACACAAGTGCGCAAAAGTTTAATGTAACACTTATCATTTTGATGTCATTTCCACTACTGAATATATTACACAGTATTTAATTAAATTACATCAGAAGTAACTAATTCAATTACAGAAAGTAAGAGTAATCCCTTACTTTACTTTTTAAGGGAAAGAAATTAAATTACAGGAAATAATTACAAACCACACTGTTTCTCACTAACACACTTCCAATTGAGCACATTTCTTTGTGTTTCTATGTTTTGACTCTTCTTGTCAATCAAACAAAGCATTACATGTGTCCAAGTCAAATGACATCTATGAACTAAACAGCACGGTTTATAAATCAATATCAATCGGGGTTAGATTTTCAACACGGATTACGTACTTGATCAATAACTGATACCCCCAAAAGTTATGGATTGCAGCTTTGAATAGCAAAGTATTCCATTAAATGCACCCGTTGATTATTTTAGATTTTTTGTGATGAGAGATTAACAGCTACGATCATTTTTAATATGTAAAAGAGAAGCTGTGTTGTATCTGCAGTGGTTGAGAAGATCAGTGTGTCTGCAGTTGATAAGCTCGACTGCGGTTTTATCACAGCAAATAAATGCAGACGAGTAGAAAAGCATCAGCGGAGGATCTCAACACATGCATCTCAGTGATGGAAGTGAATGAAGAAACATCACGGCTCTGCAGAAGAAAACATAAGCCGACTGACAGCTTGACCTCTGGACATCCATCACACACACACACCTTTGTTTCTGGAATGTTACGTGGGAGATGAGTCTTTCACACTGAAGAGCATCGCTAAGCAACACACTCACACGCACCCAAAACCTCCGATCCTCAAACCTCTGACGTCAGAAACTCTGTGTGTGTGTGCGCGTGAGAGAAATGTGTTTCTAGTAAATGTGTTTTTTCCTCATCACCGGATACATTTCACAAACACACACAAACTTCATCTCTTCATGTTTTCTTTGTTTTATTATTATTTATGTCTCTTTCCAAAAAAAGCAAATAACACTGATGCACTGTATTTATAGTCATGATGAAGAGGGTCGTTTAGAATTTTGGGTGGCGGAAATCTTTGCCTGCATACTTGGCCTTCTCACCAAGCTCTTCTTCAATCCTGGAGGACAGACAGACATAAACACTTGCTTTTTTAAAACATGATTGGATAGCTGATGCGAGGAGTGTGATGTCATTGCTGACCTCATTAGCTGGTTGTACTTTGCCAAACGCTCCGACCTGCAGGGGGCGCCGGTCTTAATCTGAACAAACAGACAAAATTATTATAGAAGAGTTTCTGATCAGAACTTTAGCTGTGTGTGTGTTTGTGTGGACAATCATTTTAAAAAGGATGAGGAATGAGACATCTCACTTTCTTTTACTTTATACTACAGATATTTTTTAAGTGAGTGTTATGGGGGGGTTTGTACCTGTCCTGTGCAGAGACCGACAACCAGGTCAGCGATGAAAGTGTCTTCAGTCTCACCTGACCGATGGCTCACCATCACACCCCAACCGTTAGACTGGGCCAGTTTACAACTACAGAGAGAGAGAGAGACAGAGAGAGACAGAGAGAGAGAGAGAATGAAAGACCTCTGGACTCTTGAATGTGTCGTGGTGCTTGAGTTCTGAACACTCACGCCTGAATGGACTCCGTGACCGAGCCGATCTGGTTGACCTTAAGCAGCAGACAGTTGCAGGCCTTCTTCTCACAGGCCTGCTGGATCCGTTTGGGATTGGTCACCGTCAGATCATCTCCCACCACCTGAATGTCCACTGAGCCCGTGAACTTGGACCAGTTTTCCCAGTCATCCTGGTCAAACGGATCCTCGATGGACTGAACTACAATCAGACACACCAAGAGTGTTTAAACGAATCTTAGTGCGCGCGTGTTTGTGTGTGCGCGTGTGCGTGCGTGCGTGCGTACCTGGGTAGTTCTTGATGAAACTCTTGTACAGATCTCCCAGCTGATCTCCGGTGATGTGACGCTTCGGGTCATCAGGGGATTTGAAGTCCAGATCATATTTACCAGCTCTGAAGAACTCTGATGCTGCGACATCCATTCCGATGATGATCTTATCAGGATAACCAGCCTTCTCGATGGCAGACTTCAACAGTTCAAGAGCTGAAAGGATCAGACCAAGAGTTCAGTTACAAACACTTGTTATGAACACCACAAGGGTTGGTCTCATACCTTCGTTGTTTTCGAGAATGTTCGGAGCGAAGCCGCCCTCATCGCCCACGTTGGTGGCGTCTTTGCCGTATTTCCCGTTGATGACGCTCTTCAGGTTGTGGTAAACCTCAGCGCCGATCCTCATGGCCTCATGGAAGTTTTTGGCCCCCACCGGCAGGATCATGAACTCTTGCATGGCCAGTTTGTTTCCCGCGTGTGAGCCGCCGTTGATGACGTTAAACGCCTGCGTGAGAAAGAAACGAGACGTGAGGACAGATGGACGGACGGCGTGGAGGGACAGACACTGGATGTTGAGGACATACCGGCACGGGGAGGATGACGTCTTTGTTTCCAGCGAGATCAGCGATGTGGCGGTACAGAGGGACGCCTTTCTCAGCAGCGCCTGCCTTACAAACAGCCAGACTCACACCCAGGATAGCATTAGCGCCGAACTTAGCTGTGGAGATTAAAAAGAACAAACTGTGTTGTGTGTGTGTGTGTGTATGTGTGTTGGGGACATACTGACTCCAGAAGGGAGTAAATCTGATCAATTATTCATAAAACGTTGAGTTATTAGAGTTTACGGTCACAATAATTCACAGTTTTCAGTTACTTCTGCGTGTGCGTGTTTGTGTGTGCGTGCGGTTGCGTTTGTTCGTGTCCTTGCATGCGTGCGTGCTTGCGCTTGCTTGCGTGTGTGTATGCGTGTTACATTTGTTCTCAGTTCCATCGAGCTCCAGCATGAATTTGTCGATCTTCTCCTGCTCAACAACGCTGAACTTCTGCAGACAGATGTTGATAGATTTGTTAGAATATTACTTACAATAACTATGACTATCATTTTCTTTCTAAATCGTCATGGCAGCTTTTCAAAGCCACGATATAGAATAGAAATTAGGGAAATCTTTCATGAGAACAAATGAAGAGTTGAATGTTGAACGTTCAAACTAAAAATACTTAGAATCAGTTTGATGACCTGTTTGAAGATCTTGACGATGAAGGATATGATCTCACCTTCTCAATCAGTTTGGGTGCGATGTCCTTGTTCACATGATCCACAGCCTTCTGGGTGCCTAAAACACACACACATTTCTTTTCTATAGATGCGTTTCACCTGCATCCATCGGTCATATATAAGAGATATCGATCACACACTTTGCTCTTAAGAGAGCAACTCATACTCATGTCACTGTGATGATCCACCAACATCAGTCAGTGATCCTCATGATGTAAATAGATTATAAATGAAAGAAACGATATTCATATCAACATGCAAGTTTGTTTGGTTCAGGGGTAGAGTAAAGGCTTACAGGAGACAATAGAAAATCAAGGTACCTTTGCCCAGGTAGCGAGTTTTGTCTCCATCTCGGAGCTCCAGAGCCTCATGAACTCCAGTGGAGGCACCGCTGGGAACAGCTGCCCTGAAACGACCTGACACACAAGGAATGGAGAACTGATAAAGACATGCAGTCGTCAAGGTTGTATTGTTACTAGCGTGACAGATGAGATCACTGTTAGTCTGTGCGATATCTGAGATAGAACTAAAAAAAGTTTGTTTGTTTACTGTTAACATCATTACCTTTAGTTGTGTAGAGATCCACCTCGACTGTGGGATTTCCTCTGGAGTCGAGGATCTCACGAGCGTGAATTTTAGTGATGGACATCCTGCAAAACAGAGAAATCACAAATGAACCGATAGAAAAAGAGAGACTGCAACGCAGTGTTCAGATGTACAGTACACACACACACACACACACACACACACAGCAGATACAGTTGAATATTTGTTACTATTTATAGAGCAGCTTGAGGACCAGACAGAAAAACGCAAAAGAATGTGTGTGTGTGTGCGAATCTCCACATGACCTTTAGAAAGATTTGCTGAACTCTGACCTTTCTGTAAAAGCAGCCCGACCTTTGCATGTGGGCAATGACACTGTAGTTCACTGCGTCACTGATCAGAACCAGAAACCACCAAATATCTTAGAACCTCAGATCATCTCATATACTCCCATGTTTCATCTGCGAGACACTCGGTCTGTTCTGAAGGAGAACTAATCAAAACTTTCATCGGGAACGTGACGCGCGTGATTGAGTTCGGTCAATACTGCCCTGTGCACGAGCGCTTTGACGCAACACGCGAGTTATTCAATAACTAATATTCAATAACGGACTTTACACCGAGAGAGTGCGTAAACTTTCTGAAAGAAACGTTTGTTTTTATCAACTTTATCACTTTCACACTGAGTGGTAAAAGACTTTTCTTTGACATGTCCCGATTTTAAATCACTAAGTGTCCTACGGTACTGCGGTTTATTGACGCTTCATGGGCGTAACGCGTTCTTATCCGGATCTGTCAGTCATGTTTCTCTTCCGGAACGATGAAGGTCATTTCACATCGAGTCGTCAAACGTTCTCTTTCAGTTTACGAAAAGCGTTCAGCTTCAGTTTAATGCATCGTCCTATAAACACAGCTGTATAAAACTGCACATCAGATGTCAACGATTCACATGTCGCGATCAGAACACGAGTTCAGCGCAGAAATAGTCAAAGTTTCACATGGTCAAATTCACGTCAGCTGGTCTCGTGCGCGATTGACAGGTCGCACTGGAACTCACACAGAACACACAGGCGTCACACGAAGAAGTGAAGCAGACCAGTTTATTACCTGAGAGAGAAAGAGTCTGTCTGTCTGTCTCTGTCTGTCTGTCTGTCTGTCTCGAGGTGTGACGGGCGGCGAGTGCGCGCTTTCACCTCAGCTGCGCAATTTATAGACGCTCTCTCAACGATGTCCCGTATATGGAGAAGAGTTTAGGGAGCGTCTATGAAGGACCGAGTGTTTTAATCACGACGCGAACAGTTATATCGACATCTGTCACCGAAGTCTGTTTTTTTATATCTACAATTCAATACTTGTTTTAAACAACAGCTACGTTTATGTATTCAAAACCACATATAAACGAAATTAAAAACGTTATTGGGGGGGGGTTGGGCGGGATTTAAGCGTAAAGTGTACTGTAATAAATCATTTGGGATGTCACGTGATGAGGGGGTCACGACCCTACAGGAGGTGTGTCTTTGGTGAAATCTTTCTGCAGTCTGATCGGTGGACCAGCACATGCATACTGTCTCCAAATATGTTTCAATGCAACATTTGATTCAATTGACAGATTATTCGCACATTTGTTGTGTCTGAGTCTCATGAACATGGCTGTGTTGGATCAGAGCATTGGTTACTCAGCACAGGGCCACAATCTTCATTGACGTCTACACTTAAGCTGAAGTCACAAACACTCAGACGCTCCCTTATGAAGCTCCACACTTGAATGAAAGGTCAGGGTTTAAATAAAGGGGGAAATGTGAGAGTTAGTTTGGGTTCGAACCTAAAGGGCATCCATGATGATCTCCCATCCTCTCTCACACGCACGCACACGTTTTCCTGTAGCATGAGGCTAAAATTAGCTTCTCTATCATGAGACCTCAGACACTTGTGCTCTGTGCACACGTCTAAGAGCTCTTCAGTGATAGTGTCCAGCAGACAGTCTGTCACGTCTTCACATTTACGCATTTGGCGGACGCTTTTTATCCAAAGAGCTTAACATCGCATCATATTATACATTTGTATCAGAGTATGTGGGATCCCTGGGATCGAATCCATGACCTTGGCGTTGATGGCGTCATGCTCTCTAACAGTAAAGCTTTAGATGTTATGAGCAGTTTCCGCTCAGAAACTTTCATTCTCTTGACATTTGCTCCCCTTCGTTGCTTCTGGAGTGATGTGCGGGTAATACGTCTCTGTCTGGTCGTGGATGCGCGCTTGTTTGACCGGTTGATATTTTCTCAATTTTACGGGGTGATGCACAGAAACGACACGAAACGAACACATTTATATCCATTTTAAACCTTGCAAAATCAGAATCACAAACATGTGCATTGCAAAAAATGACTTCTTGTTTTCTAGTAAAAATCTTTAAAACTTTTAGAATCAAGATGCAAAAAAATCTGCCAACAGGGTAAGACAAATGATCTTGAATTGAGTGACTAAGAAAAAGGTCAACTTCTGGAAAAACAAGACACAAATACTAAGTAAGAGAGTCATTTTTTGCAGTGCGTATGTTGAAACACACTGACCTGCCATCACGCAGTATGACCACATGATGGCGCCACAGTGTGTGTGTTGTTGGTCTTCATGATGAAAACAGCTCATAAATCAAATACATTTTGTACAGTATAAAAACAATTGTGTCTCTTATGGAAGTCCCCATAAAGCACAACGCGTGCGTGTGTGTGCTGAAGAGCTCGTGTCTCTGTGGTTTCAGTGTCACGTGCAACATTTCCTGTTTCATCTGTTGCACCACATTTCAAACTGCAGAGCGTGTCGTGTGTGTGTGAACTGTGTAATCTGTGTGTCTTGTGTTTGTTTGAATCTCTGTGTGGAGTTTTTGAAATGTTTACTTTTAAATCACACAATGGCACTTGTTGGTGAAACACAAGCGTCAGAGTTTTCGATCATGAACACGTGATTGTTAACATGAGAATGATTTTACACAGAAATGAATTCTGCTTGTGTTTCACGCCAACAAACAGCCGGTGTCCTGGCCTGCGCCGCCGCTTACTGAAGTGTTGAGAGCATGCAAAACCTCGCTTCGCTAAAGATTACCTTCAGCTCTTGACTGCTGTTCAAGATTGCGTGTGTGTGTTTAGGTGTTTTGTTCATTTGCTTGTTTGACATGCACACGCACAACAGCAAAGACAGCAGGACGAGCAGCATGTCTGTTGCGTTCACTAAAGACAAAGCAGTTGACTAGAAATCAAAACTGATGTCATTGTGAAAACGGACACAAAAGCAAACACGTTTGTCATGAACAGACGGACAGCAGCTGCTCCATAGAAACTCATCCTCTCTTTATTTGAAATCTAACAGTCAGAAATCACTGATTTGTTCCGCAGTGGTATTACACAAAAACAATTGTACAAATAGATGCTAAAACCATTTGAAATGACGCTCCGCCCATCTCACGCAGCCAAATACTATAGTACCATAAAATCAATCAATTAATCAATGATAAAAACCAATAAAACGACTTTGATATAAACTAGAGTTTGTGTTTCACTGCCTAACTGAAGAGACGATGAGGCTCAAGACTCCTGGAGCGAGACGAAGACTCGAGGCCTCTCTGACAAACGTCTCGCATCTGCTCTTCTGGCTTCTGTTAAGACAATCGGGTCGGATGAGACAGAGGAAGTAGGCGTGGCACAGCAGGGTGAGGTGGGCGGAGCCAGAGGGGCAGGGTCGGTTGGGGTGTGATCACATGTTCATTTTTCTGAGGTACGCTGCCATGTCAAAGACGGGTGGATTTATTTTTCCTCCATGTGCATCCTTTACTCCTTTAGCGATGATTAGAGCTGAAACACAGAGAGTGAGAGATCAGACGACAGAACTACAAACTAAATCTTGACCTGCATTCTTAATAGCAATCACTAAAAGCGAAAAAAGAAAAGAGCAAGTTGTAGCGGAAATATGTAAATGTCACCATATGTAATGTCAAAACACGTAGGATTGGATTCACTCTCTCACCTTTCTGAGATTTGCCGATGGTGATTGAAAACGGCTCGGGCTCTTTCTCTGAGGTCTTCATCTTGACGTCCAGGGTGTTCTGACCGTCCACATTCAGAGTGTCTCTCAGCACCGTACACTTCCTACCCGCCAGAGACACGCCATTAGCAAACAGACCGCTGCGGTCATTGGCTATAATAGCCTGAACTTCTGCTGGCTGAGAGAAAGAGAGAGAGAGAGAGAGAAGCTCAAACCTGGCTGCAAGATATGTCAAGTCCTGCCACGATAAAAGAACAACCAGCATAACACAACACAACACAACACAACACTGACACTATGACAGGATCCTGTCACCCTCACTGAGAACTGTCATCAATACTTTGCTCTTTTTCTGTTTATATTGAGATGAATATATAGATACTTATATACTGTTATCTTCATCTGTATTTGTGCCCGTTTAAATAAAATGTTCCTGTGCTTTGGCAATGTAAACGTTATCATGCCAATAAGAGAGAGAGAGACAGAGAGAGAGAGAGAGAGACAGAGACAGAGACAGAGAGAGAGAGAGAGAGAGAGAGAGAGAGAGAGAGAGAGAGAGAGAGAGAGAGAGAGAGAGAGAGACAGGTTACAATGGTCCAGAAAACACATGCTGCAACTAGCAGAATATTTTAAACAGGCTTCTCCCCCCTCACACACACACAGAAATTCTTGTGTAGTTCATGTTTTGTCATGTTCTTAAAGACGACGCCTAACTTCACTTCCAGGCCACGAAGAGCGTCAATCTTCCTCTATTTTTGAATGTTTCCTAATTCCAGTAAATTAAACGGAAATCACAACTAAGATAGCATAAAATAACGTGAGCTCATGAAAACTGCATGTAGAACAAGTTTACACAAACTAGAGAAATGCTGATAAAGTCATTAGAGATTATGCCACACTTCAGTGTCTGGTAAACACAGTCTGAGACTCGAATGTGGCACACGAAACACGCACCTGACACATCACTGCAAGATGCACAAACATACCACACACACACACACACAATTATCTATCTAGCTTTTCCTCAAGACAGCCCATAAATCTCTATTTTTCTTGCATGAAGTTAATAACAGAGCAGCTCAAACCCTTCACAAGTGCTGCTTCTCACAACTCCAGAGTCTCTTAAATCTAAAGCGAAACAAGCAAATATTATAAAACATTCGCATCTTTTATGAGGTGCTCACGTATATTGTAATAGCAATAAAATACTGATATCAACGGATATCCATCTACAAATGAAGAGTTTGGTTCCAAAGTGAGATATCTCTATCTATTGTTTTATAATGTAACCATGTTTTTCTTGTGTTCCATGTGTTAGTTAGCTGTGTTTTCTGAGTTATGGCTTAAATCAAAAGAAACCAACTGCAGTTTGATTGATATTCATTGTAATGCAGAATAATAAAACATGATTTACATTGACAACATTTAAAAAAACGGATTTATCTCATTCTGGAACCAAACTCTTCAAATACACACACAGCGTTAAATACGTTTCTAATTCTGAAGAAACTTCACGAGACGTGAACGCGCGCACCACAGGCGGAAGCGGGCCGCGCGCGCAAAAGAGGTACCCTCATTCACAAGCTTCCGCCTTCAACACACAGGACCAAATAAGGAGCCGTTCTCAGAACTCCGCGAGACCGTGTTGAGGAAACTCAGCGCAAATAAATAAAGTGTCTCTATGAGGCGACGAAAACGCTCATCTCCACAAAACTGCACAGGAAGTCTCGCCGATGACGGGTTACTCACTTAAAACTCAAACGCTTCCGTTATAATGGCTACATGAACCTGTCCGCATGCGCGCGACTGTTCAATAATAACGAAAGCTTTTCATTTTGTCGCGTCAGAACGCTCGTAACAATGTCGGGGTTTTAGTTCTGAGCGAGTTTTAGTTTCGTGGCGTACAACGCTTATAACAGACGACTCGCAAACGGAGAAAGTTTCCGCATCCTGGTTTACGCCTTTTGAGCGCGGATGGGAGAATGCGTAAACATGGCGACAATGAACAAATGCAACCCGAATCTGAGGACAGGACGGGATGAAAGTGTGTATGGTAATCTACCGTGACTTTGCTGAGCCATCCACCGGGCGATGACGCCCAGACGGACTCCTGACCCGCCGCGTGCCCGATGATGACCGCATCATCCACCCATTCGCTCTTCGTCAGGCTGCTGATGTAACTGTCCCAACTCATGACTGCTGCGAGATCTACAAACAATAAAACAATTCAGACACACTCACAAAGAATCATCATTCATATTGACTTTTCGTTATTCTCGGCGCTGCTGGTTTACAAAGCGAGAGCGGAAGAAGCGCTGCTTCTGTCAGCTGAAATCTGAGTTAAGGTGCCAATAGTTGCAAGCTGCAAAAACAGACGGAAAGTGACAGAAACGATGAAGGAAAGTCAAGTACCTGAACTGTGTTCGTGCTCCGATGCGAAGTGAGTTTAAGGAAGTCCGCGTCAGTTTATATGCGGCGGCGGCAGCGCGCGCCCTGCCCCACGAGCCACTTCCGCAGGCAACTCGAGACACTCGTCTAACTCATATTCATAGAGACTTATTAAAGACAGATAGTTCTCGCTATCATGGACCATCACTATCAAAGTTTTCTGCTTAAATGCCTTTCGTAGAATAAGGTTAAAGTGAAAGTTTAAGAGCTGAGCGCTGAGGTTTGACATTTGCAGTTAAACAAATGACCAGAGAACACACACACACGCACACACACACACACACACACACACACAGAAACTTATTGAGACCTTTCAAGTGTATTTCTGGTTAAACTGCATTAAGAGCATCTGAGAGAGGAAAGGTCATTCTAATGTAAATGTGATGTGTCGGTCTTCATTCAAATAACTGGGCGTTGTTGTATTTAAACGCATCTCTCGAGCTCTTCCCAAATCTCTCGTATTTACATTTTCTCCTAAAAGAGATTCACATGCACTAGCGTAACAGTTCAGCCCTGGATGTGCTCATTCACACCGTATGCCACCGAAGACCCCCTCTCAGTGCTCAGTGTGTTTGGTTTAAATAATACGACAAGTAACAGGCGGCTTTAGAAGACCTGGAATACAGTGCACATGGTCATGTCAACCGTGAATGACAGATTGGTGAGGGAACAGGAAAATTCCTCCGAAAAAAAGATGTTTCAGTGTGGAAGAGCATTAGGTAAATAAGCGTTCTGAACCTGTCTGACAGGCTCCTGAGTCTTGATTCTGGAGATGGTTCTGGTGGATGTGCACATGCATAGCGTACGTGAGCCCGCAGAGGGTGACAGAAAGATCTTTTGATGGATCCAGTGATCATTCAGACCTCACTTCAACGGTTTGGCCATTTTCAGAGCGATGAAGATAAAAGCAGATGACAGAACCCAACCGCGACATCCTGTTTGTGAATCTGTCTGATGTGACAGGAGGAACTCGACTCAGTGACACTTTTTTCATTTCAGTACTGTAGCCGAATGTGAGAATCACTCACTGTCCCGCCGTCTTCAATGCAGAAGCATAAGAAATGACCCGTGCAGTGACCAATCAGCTTGTGCCAGAGAGAGAACGAGGCGGGGCCGAACACGGAGGATGCAGAGCTCCACACCGACCCACCACCGTCAGACATCTGCTCCACGCCAACCTGTACAACATCACAGCAAGAGACAGACAGAAACCACAATAAACAGATGACGTGTTATTATTATTGAACTATTCAAGCACTAATCGATCAAAGCATTGAATTACAAAAACCATCCGCAGTGAGTGTTGATGATGAGACGTTTAAAGAGTCAATTCTACTCGAGCTGTGGAATTTTGCCTCATGTTCTTACTGGTTCGGCCCAAGCAGGAGATGCTTCTATCATAACATGCGTCCACATGCTGACTAATGTAACGAAAACAGAATGTATGCCTGCGAGGCAGGCAAATACACGCACGCACGCACGCGCGCGCGCATGCACGCTGGGTGTGTAAAATGCATTCGAGTGTGAGAGCAGAGACATCCTTATCTTAGAGTTTATCAAGAAGCAGGCACTTTATCAAGCAGCCAGGTCGTTCTGAACAAAGTACACGCGTGTGCGAGCTTGAGAAAGCACGTGCAGGATCCTTCTAAAGGAATGAATAAAAACAATAAGACCTTTCTACAGAACCCTGAATGTACCATATCTGTGACTATTAACTTCTTCATTCTTCTGAAGATTGCAGAGACAGAAGCGAACAGGCACGCAGACGAGAGACGAGAGCCGTTGTGTTCTCTGACTGACATTAAAACATCCTCATGACACATGAAGCAGCTCTGCTTTTACATTCCAGCATATTCTGATCATTCTCGAGAGTGATGCGTGTCCGCTTCTGCTGTAGATGTCGTGTATGTGTAAGAGCTCATTTGCCAGTCAAAAGTGGGAGAAAATTGCTCAGAAGTCTGCAGGGTGGGAATTCCATTCAGTCGGATCCCTGCTAAACGATTTCATATGGATCAGTATTTGGGGTGTGAGATTCGTGACACCAGTGATGGCTTTATACACATGATTCTGAGGTCCACGTGTGACTGTATGAAATGATTATTGCACATTATATTTGGTCAGATATGCAGAGTTCAACTAGAGACGAGACGACTGATCTGTCTGTCATTGCACTGCAAAAAATGACTTTCTTACTTAGTCATTTTGGTCTTGTTTTCCAGTACAAATGTCAAAAAATTCTTGAATTAAGATGCATTTTCTTGATGAACAAGAAAATCTGTCTTGTTTTTAGACGAAAATAAATACATTTCAGTGTATTTGTGCTTCAAACAAGCAAAAACAAATCTGCCAATGGGGTAAGAAAATTTATCTTGAATTTAATGACTAAGAAAAATGTAACTTTTATATTTCTTACCCCACAGGGCGATTTTTTTGCTTGTTTTAAGCAAATATTCACTGAAATTTCAAATTTTTGGTCTAAAAACAGACTTCTTTTCTTAAGTCACTTGGCTCAACAAGAAAGTGCACCTTGATTCAAGAATTTATCAAAACAAGACAAACCTAAGAAAGTCATTTTTGGCAGTATGAAATGTCAAGGACCGAGTACAGAGAACCGTAACACAGCACTGAAATACAAACACAGTCACTTTACAACACAACAACTTCTCCATTTCACACACACACACACACACACACACACCTTTGGTTCTGAAGTGATTCTGTGACTTCCTGTCTCTGACAGGAAGTGGGGAAACTGTAATGTATCATTTGATGTGATTCTCCCCTGTGCTTTTGTCTTCTTTCCACTCATCCTGTCGTCTATACCATCTTTCTCTTCTCAGATCTCTCTCAGCTGGATCACACACACACAGCTCCTCAGTGTAATATGCCCTTATTAGGTAAACTAGGAAGTGAGAAATGTGGTGGAGATCATGTAAAAGTGTGAAGACTTACAGCTACGTGCTTAATGACAATGTTTCTCATTTATTTACACCAAGCTGCTTCAAACCCAAAGAAATGTCACAGAAGCAACAATCTGCAAAACATGAGCCCACACGAGTCTTGTGTGATAAACAGGCAGACATAAGATCCGTGCCAACGGTTCTTTAAAATCCTTCGATCAATAGATTATTAGCAGATTATTAGCAGAACTACTGATGTCAGCAGGCGGTGCTGAACACATGCTGACACACACGCAGCACTGTCACACACACATCGGCATGCATATCTGTTGACCTGTTTTGACATGTAGGGGAATTTTCGGAGAAATGCACATTCGGAGGGTCACTGTGGTGTATTTTCACCAGCGCCCCCTTCTGACAGAAGTCCTCAAGCTGCAAAAACTTCGAGTTAGGAAAAAACGGAGGTCGGAGCAAGGTGCAGATGGGCGGGTCAACCGCAAGTGGGTGGGACTTAACCCGCAAGTGGGCTGTGGAAACAGTGTGTTGTAGTATTGGTTCATGAACCACAGTTGGTGTAGTATCTTGGGAAACTAACAAATAAAAGACTTCTCGATGGTCACTTTATTGAGGACCCGTCACAGCTTCAGACATGCGCACAAAAGCGCACACTGGCACGCAACACACAACTTCTTCACAGCCTTTTACAATGCCCCATACTCAATGCGTTACTGCCCCCTGCTGGACAAATCTCGATATCCACATACAATATTTTGAGAGACTTACCCCCTCTCCCAACCCAAACCCGAGTTAAAACAAAACAAAACAAACAAAACAAAAACAAATTTGTTTACATAAACCAGATTCATGCACCGCTTCATTAAAGTCACCAAATTCATCGATGACGTTTTCATTCACCTTTAAGAGAGAGAAAAGCGTGGAAAGAAACTGAGAGATGTGAATGAAATAATGAACATTCAGTTGAACATGTTCAACTCTCTCATTTAAAATTTTTGTCATTACTTGAGAACTTTATTTATTAATCTTTTGTCACACTATTGCCTGCACTGAGCTCTGTCATTGAAATCACTTCATGTGGACTACACATTAACTTACATGACAAAATCTAGCACGTGGTATTTTAACAGTCAATTATTATGATATCAACAATCAACATTATAAACCAAATGTCAAAATGAAGAGACGTGCTCATAACATGCACCGTGGGGTAAACAGGTTGACTGTGAGCATGTGGCAATTAAACATTAAAGGTGTGATGAACTGGCCTTGTTTATTGTTTTATACTGTTGTATGAGGTCTACTTATGACGTTCTCGTGGTTTTTAAATTAAAAAACATCAAAATCAATAAGTTATAGGCTATTTTCTACCCGGGTTTTGAGGCCGGCTCTACAAACGCTGGGTTTTAATGGGCGTGCCGCATTGAAGACTTCATACGTAAACGCCCACTGATATGATTGGATGGCAGGTTGTGTAGTTGGAGGCTTCTGTGAATTTGGTTGGAGACGTCACGTTAGGTCAAACGCGTGAAATTTGGACGCGTAAATACGAACGTTGAGTTCGTGTGATTGCGTCAGACCGTACACCAGCCAATAGCGTTGCTCTGTTTAAGATTATATTTGCATTTGTGATGCGATGGCACGTTGCTATATACGTATATAAACATCAGACGACCATTTTTTGCGAGAGAGATGATGCGCTGTTAGGTAATCAAATACCTATGCAAACGTCACACGTAAAATTTGTTCGCGAATGAGATCGTAATTGTGCGTTGGCATGTACGTAGGCAAACGTAGAAGTTCTGAGTGATACGATGGTTGTGATGTCAGTCCTATGTCATGGGTTTTAATATAAACAAAGTGATTAAGATTGGGCGCGAAATATTAATTACATTAAAGGCCCAGAAAACAAACCGTGTCGCCTTGCGAAAAGTTGTTATTATGTGTTAGGCGATTTTGTATCAATGCATTAAATCTCGTATTTAATGCTTCAAGTCTTCTCCTCATCGACATTATTGGTCCTCTATGGCTATATGGATGATGATACCTCAGTTTATGAGTGCAGTTACTGTACCTGTCGTTATATCTAGCCACGCCTAGTGGCTGTATTGTGAACTACACAACCCAGTCTTCATAAGCAGACAGCGAAATCACAAGTGTTATAATATTTTTGTAAAATGAAGAAACAGTCAGTCATATTTATATAGCACATTTAAAAACAACAGCTGTTGGCCAAAGTGCTGTACAAAATGTAACCATATAACAAAAAGTAAACAAAGCACACAGTGACAGAAGTAAGCACAGTGGCATGACTGTAAGGTGATAGTACACTACAGTTATGCCACTGTGCTTACTTATGAGCATATGCAACCGTATATAAATACGTTTTAAGAAGAGACTTAAAAACAGCGTATGTTGGTGAAGTTCTTATAAAAGGTGGCAAATTGTTCCATAGCTGTGAGCAGCCACTGAAAAGGCACGATCTCCTTTTCGATTTCAAGCCTGTCCTTGGAACAGTCAACTGAAGGCTACTATAGTTGACGTAAGTTCCCGAGGCATTACAGTGGAACGGAATCAGATCTGAGATATATGATAGAGCCATTCCATCCAAACCCTTATAAACAAACAACAATGTTTTAAAATGGATACGATGTTTAACTGGGAACCAGTGGAGAGAGATCAACATTGGTGAAATATGTTCCCTTTTACTTGTTCCAGTAGAGTAACAGTAGAGCGGCAGCATTTTCAACAAGTTGAAGACTAGACAATAGACTGTGAAAAACCCTAGTACAAAACAATACAATAATCTGGATGAGATAAAAGCATGTATTACACACATGTTAAGGATGACTTCATCTTTGCAATATTCTTTAGCTGACAGGGCAATAATAACAAATAATGCAAGACTGATAACTTAATTATTAAGTGTACGGCATCATTTATTGCCTTATGTTCTTTTAACCACATCTGAAGCTTTGAAATTTGCCCTGCACATTACATATAGACAGGCCTATGAAGAGATATACAGTATGGTGGTCAGAAGTCATACACCTGATTCTTAATACAGTACAGTGTGACATGGAAAAACAATGACAGTGTGTGTGGTTTTGTGATAGTTGTTTAAGGGTTTAAATTTGTCCTGGTCCATTAAACTGTTCCATGGTCTTTGATTTTTCAGCACTTTCTGCATGTTTGACCAATGTCCAGCTGTGACAATACAATGTTAGATTCATCTTTACAGACTGACAACAAGCACTCATAGCCTCAGAGGATTTCTCTGAAGATCAGTGTACAAGTTAAATGGCTCATAAACAAAAAACTCTTAGACAACAATCAGACAACACAAAAACTATAATTGATTGTTCAGGTACTGTGGCAGGTCAGACACGAAACGAACACAAATGGTAGTTTCAACCCCGGAGGGTTCTTTATTGCTTAAACCAAAAGTCACTCGTGGACAAAAAAAACATAAAGGGGCGTAGGTGTGGTACGGTCTTCACACGTCCGTAAGAACCCTCCAGGGGAAAAGCGATGCAGTCCTGGTACGTGTCCGTGAAGGAACTTCCGCTTCTTCGGCTGGTTGTCATGCACTCGTATCTTTCCGAGAGGGAAAACAAGCACAACAGAATACCGTCATTACATGCATCTCGTGTGGAGTTGTAGCTCACCGTTCTCTCCCCCTTCTTCCGGGTTTTATATCTTCCGGAAGTAGGGATCAGGTGTTGACAATCAGCCGGCGTGCGGCTGAATTCGTTCCGTTGCCATGGCGACGCTGATTGGGCAATAGGCGACTCGCCACACTCCCCCCCCAAGCGTCGCTCCGGTACGGTTAAGATTTTCGTCTTGAATTTATTCTGTATCCGTCGGCAGAGGGGGGGCATGGTCCCTGACCTGATGACCCAACCTGACCACATTCTGGAGAGCCCATCCGCATTTCCATGAGAGACCCCGGCCCAATGTACCACTTGGAAATGGAAGTCCTGGAGTGCTAGAAACCATCTGGTTACTCTGGCGTTGGTCTCTTTAGCTCTGGACATCCACTGTAGTGGCGCGTGGTCAGTGACCAAGGAGAAACTTCTTCCCAAAAGGTAGTACCGCAACTCCAGGACTGCCCACTTGATGGCCAGGGCCTCTCTCTCCACCGTGGCATATCGAGTCTCGGCAGGGGTTAGCTTCCGACTGATGAACACCACTGGGTGTTCCTCCCCGCCTTTTACCTGTGACAGGACGGCTCCCAATCCGGTGTCGGAGGGCGTCGATTTGTAACAGGAAGGGTCAGCCAAAATCGGGGGCATGTAGCACCGGTGAAGACGATAGGGCCTCCTTTAAGGTTTGAAAGGCCACTTCTGCCTCTGTACTCCACCTAGTCTTCTCGGGCTGCCCCTTCTTGGTCAGTTCGGTCAGGGGGCTGGCTATAGAGGAGAAATTCGGAATGAAACACCTGTAGTAGCCGGCTAATCCCAGGAAGGCACGTACTTGGGTTTTGTTGATGGGACGTGGTGTGTTCCGAACGGCCTCCACTTTTCTCATCTGCGGTTGGATAAGCCCTCGGCCGACTCGGAAACCCAGGTACTGTGCCTCGATGAGTCCGAGGTGGCACTTCTTGGGATTCGCCGTCAGCCCCGCCTGTCGAAGCTCCCGGAGTACCCTCCGCAATCTGTCGACGTGTTCCTCCCAACTCCCCGAGTGGATGACTACGTCGTCTAAATACGCTGCGGCATACTCCTGATGGGGCCCGCAAAAGAACATCCATCATTCTCTGGAAGGTTGCCGGGGCTCCATGTAACCCGAAAGGTAAGACTTTGTACTGCCAGTGACCTGAAGGTGTGTTGAAGGCCGTCTTCTCCCGGGCCGCATGGGACAACGGTACCTGCCAGTACCCCTTTGTGAGGTCGAGGGTTGAAATAAAACGGGCTTTTCTGAGTCTCTCCAGTAGCTCATCCACCCGGGGCATGGGATATCCATCGAACACAGATACTTCATTTAGCCGTCTGAAATCATTACAGAACCGGAGGGTACCGTCTGGTTTGGGAACCATGAGGATGGGGCTGGACCAAGGACTCCGGGACGGTTCGATGACGTTCATTTCTTTCATCCGCTTAATCTCCTCCTCGATAGCCACCCGACGAGCCTCCGGGACCCGGTAGGGCTTCTGTCTCACCACGACTCCCGGGGGCGTCCGAATTTCGTGGTGTATGACTTTTGTGCGCCCGGGCTTTTCGCAGAACACATCCTCAAACTGACGGACCAGGGTTGTGAGGTCTGTCCTCTGCGCGGAGGAAAGTTGTTCTCCTAGCTGTACCACTGGTGATTCAATCTCCGCGAAGAACGTCATCTGGGCTTGTGGGGCTACTCAACGTTTTAGAAGATTTATGTGGTATAGCTGCTCCAACCGGCGTCGTCCCGGCTGACGGACCCTATAATTGACCGGCCCGACCCTCTCCACGACAGTATAGGGGCCTTTCCATGACGCAAGGAACTTTGACGTGGTTGAGGGTGTCAACAACAGTACCCTGTCTCCTGGTACGAACTCTCGGGGTTGAGCGGGCCGGTTATACAGGCGGCTTTGGGCGCGCTGGGCCTCGGCCAGGTGCTCCTTAACCAAGGGCATCACACGGTCGATGCGGGTCCTCATCTGCTGCACATGCTCAATGACACTGCCGTATGGTGCCGGTTGCTGCTCCCAAGCCTCTCGGGCGACATCCAGGAGTCCCCTGGGCTGTCGCCCAAACAATAGCTCGAAGGGTGTAAATCCCGTGGAGGCTTGCGGCACCTCCCGTATGCCAAAGAGCACGTACGGTAGCATCAGATCCCAGTCACGCCCATCCTCTGCCACCACTCGTCGAAGCATTCTTTTAAGGGTCTGGTTAAAACGCTCAACCAAGCCATCCGTTTGAGGGTGATATACTGATGTTTTCAATTGCTTAACCTTGAGAAGGTCACAGAGGTCTGCCATCAGTCGGGACATAAACGGGGTTCCCTGGTCCGTCAGTACTTCCGAAGGGATACCCACCCAACTAAAGAAGAAGAACAGCTCCTTGGCGATGGCCTTCGCCGTAGCCTTCCTCAAGGGGAGCGCTTCCGGGTAGCGGGTGGCATAGTCTACTATAACGAGGATGTGCTCATGGCCGCGGGCGGACTTCGGCAGTGGGCCTACCAGGTCCATCCCAATCCGCGCAAAGGGCACCTCAATGATGGGAAGGGGGATAAGAGGGCTGGGAGGAGGCCGGTTAGGTGCGGTCTTTTGGCAAATGCTACAGCTCTGGCAGAAACGCTTGACGTCACCCTCTATTCCGGGCCAATGAAAACGATCGCGGATCCGTTGCACTGTATTGGCGACCCCCAGGTGTCCCGCCAGTGGATGGGCATGTGCCAGCTCCAGAATGGTGGGTATCTTTGCCTTTGGGACTACCAGCAACTCCTTTTCCTCCCCCCTTCTTTGTGCGACACAGTAGAGCAGACCTTTCCTTATGAGGAAATGTGGGGTCGGGTGCGGTGGGGGTAAGCCACGACGCGCACTTGTGTCCAACAGTTCCTCAAACGGTCATCCTCCCGCTGTTCCCGTCCAAAAGAGCCTCCCATGGTTACCTGAAGGAACAGATCATTAAAGAGGTTAGAAGCCTGTGGCCCACACTCACCCTCCCGCTTGCTTTCTGTTGCCATCATCACGGGTCGACTCGTCCTGGCTCGTGCTGGTCGACAATGGCGTCGGTGGCTCCTCTCTCTCGCGGGATGTATTGCCTGGGCTAACAGTCGTTCAAAGCCGGGCCAATCTCGTCCGAGTAGTGCTGGTGCTGGTAGATCTTGCAATATTCCGACCTCCAAGGGCCAGGAACCAGGTTGGGCCGAAACTGTAACCCTCCGAGCGGGTACACTGCGAGTATCACCATGGACACAGGTGATAGGTATGACCAGTTTTCCCTTAGGCTGTACGACGGTAGGCTGTACAAGTGTCACGGAGCTTCCTGAGTCTAAGGTCGCCGTGACGGTCCTTCCGTTGATCTGTATGAGTCGTTCCGGAGCCCCTGCGGGTATGGCTTGGTGTCCGAAGCAGCCGGCGACCCACGCCCGGGGTCCTGGGCTGGCGGCTTCCGTTGGCATTGGTTCGTCGCGAGGAGAGGGAGCCACGGGTCTCTCTACTGGCCGTGAGGTGCCCTGTGTCTGTCGCCAAGGCGGAAACATTCTCCGGGAAGGAACCGTCGCTCTCTCTCTTGTGTCGTGAGCAGCCGTGGCCACGGCCAACTCCATCGCCTCTACCAGTTCTCGATACGTCCCTGGGTCTTTCATGCTGACCGGACCTCTGAATCGTCGGGGAAGGGCCCGTAACATTCGGTCTATGACGACTCGTTCAGCGACTTGCGCAGCTGTAGACTCTTCAGGCCGTAACCAGAGATGAGTGAGACGTGTAAGATGAGCGGCCTGGGCACGTACCGGTTCCTCTTCGTGGAACGTCCACGCCTGAAACTGATGGGCCGCGTTTATTGGAGAAATGCCCACCCGGGCGAGAATTTCCGCCTTCAGAGCATCGTAATCTGCATTCGCCGGCGCTTGCATCGCAAAGTAGGCTCGTTGCGCCTCGCCTGTCAGAAACGGCGTGAGGATCTGCACCCATTCCGTCTTGTTCCACCCCTCTCGGCTCGCGATTACCTCAAACGTGTGTAGATAAGCATCTATATCGTCCAGGTCGCTGAGTTTGGTGAGATGGCGATTTGAATTCATCTGTGGATCCGGCAATGGTACCCGGCCGGCGATAACCTCAGCCACGCCACCCATGGCCCGTTCCAGCTGTTCCTGTCGGGCCACGAGTTGCTCGTTCAACTTATGCTGACGAGTGCTGACATCTGTTAGTCGACGTAGGATCTCTTCCATGGCTCGAATCCAGAGAGAGAGAGAGCGCACAGTTCTCTAGAGAGAGAAAAAAAAAATAATAATAATAATAATAATAAATTAAAAAAAAAAAAAAAGTACCCTTTAGAAAAAATTCGTCCACTGAGAGTGTTGTTTTTCGTGTCAATCTGCCCGCATTCTCCACCAGATGTGGCAGGTCAGACACGAAACGAACACAAATGGTAGTTTCAACCCCGGAGGGTTCTTTATTGCTTAAACCAAAAGTCACTCGTGGACAAAAAAAACATAAAGGGGCGTAGGTGTGGTACCGTCTTCACACGTCCGTAAGAACCCTCCAGGGGAAAAGCGATGCAGTCCTGGTACGTGTCCGTGAAGGAACTTCCGCTTCTTCGGCTGGTTGTCACGCACTCGTATCTTTCCGAGAGGGAAACCAAGCACAACAGAATACCGTCATTACATGCATCTCGTGTGGAGTTGTAGCTCACCGTTCTCTCCCCTTCTTCCGGGTTTTATATCTTCCGGAAGTAGGGATCAGGTGTTGACAATCAATAGGGCAATAGGCGACTCGCCACAGGTACATCAAACAGTATTATAAGAATAAGCAATATGTAAACTTTTGAACGGGGTGATTTTTTATATATTCAGTTATTCTGTTTTGTGGAATATATGTGAAATAATTTGTTCAGGGCAGTACTAAAATAAAAACAAATCTTTTAAAGTACACTTATTTGAACAAATTAAATTTCAAAAGTTTTTAGGAATTTGCAAGGTGTATGTAAACTTTCGACCCCTGTGTATATTCCATATGATATCATAAAAGAAATGATGACAATGAAAACCACACACTTTTTTATTTATTCCTATTTTTTTATATCAGAATCAGAAAGAGCTTTATTGCCGAGTATGTATGTTTGCACATACAAGGAATTTGTTTTGGTGACAGGAGCATCCAGTACACAGAAACAGCAACAACAGTACACAGAGACCATAACACAATAGAATACAATACACGCATGATTTAAATAAGGGCCTATGGGTATAAAAATAAGAAATACAATATAATAAACATAAGATATAGATGAAGAGAGTAAAGCTATGTGTGTATGTAAATATGTACAAGTAAAAACTAAGAATCGACTATTGTAATACAAGGTATGTGCTATATACAGCAGAATTAAATCTAATTTACATAAAAAGTTGTATAAAAATAGATAGTGTATTATCTGCATGATATAATTCATATTGCACTTAAGTATTATTGCACAGAGTTATTAATTGCACGGTGGGTATAAAACATTGAACTGTTCAAGAGGTAGATGGCCTGAGGGAAGAAGCAGTTTTCGTGTCTGGTTGTTTTGGTGCTCAGTGCTCTGTAGCGCCGACCAGACGGCAGCATTGTGAAGAGATGATGGCTTGGGTGTGAGAGGTCCAGGGGGGTTTTCTGAGCCCTTTTCCTCACTCTGGATGTATAGAGTTGAGGGTGGGCAGGGGAGCACCAGTGATCTTCTCAGCAGTCCGAACCTTCCTCTGTAGTCTTCTGATGTCTGACTTTGTGGCTGAGCCAAACCAGACAGTGATGGATGTGCAGAGGACAGACTCTATGACTGCTGAGTAAAACTGTTTTAATAGAGTTTGTGGTAGGTTGAACTTCTTCAGCTGACGTAAGAAGTACATCCCCTGCTCAGTGTTGGGTGTAACTAGTTACTAAGTAATTAGTTACTGTAATTGAATTACTTTCCCCTTGAAAAAGTAAAGTAAGGGATTACTCTTATGTTTTCTGTAATTGAATTACAGTTACTTTTGATGTAATTAAACTAAATACTTTGTGTAATATATGTGTGTGCAATAGTGGCATTGACATCAAAATTCAAAGTCTAACTTGTAAAATGTATAATTCTCACATCTGTCATACGTTGGTCAGTTAATAGAGTACTTTAAGTAGTTTAATATTATTTATTTGAATGAATTAAATAAGTCGTTTCATGTCTATCCTTGAATCACTTAACTAATCAACGTTGATGTAGGATATAGAAAGTAATTAGTAATAAGTAACTAAATACTTTTTGGACAGAGTCATTTCTAAAGTAATCTAATTACACTATTGAATATGTAATTAGTAACTAGTAACTAATTACTTTTTCAGAGTAACTTACCCAACACTGCCCCTGCTGGGCTTCTTTAGCAATAGAGCCAATGTGATTGTCCCACTTCATGTCATGAGAGATGGTGGTGCCCAGGAACCTGAATGACTCCACTGCTGCCACAGTGCTGTTCATGATGCAAGAAGCTGGAAGTTTTTAAGATAATGCCCAGAAAGGTTGTCCTTCATCTCTGCTTGAGTCAGTACAAAGGTCTCTTTAATGTCCTTTGGTATTCTAACCATGCCTTCCACATATGTGCATTTTGGACATAATGGTTACATTGAAGCATGAAAAACATAGTTTAAACCCTTTTCAATAAATATATTTTATTTGATAAATATCTTCTTTAAAAATCTGTATTAAAACGTATATAAGACATAAGTGATGTTATAGGCTGTAATATGTGTGTGCAGTGACCTTTAAGTTGTATATAAAAACGTAAATATATGTAAGTTATACACCATACAACACAGGATAGAATATAAATATATGTATGGCACAAAAGAAGCAATTAAATAACAGAGATATATAATAAGTGATTTGAATTTATTTATTGACCTCAAATTGTCAGCAGTTCAACTAAAACAGAAAGATTAGTATGTCACGTTTCAAAATAAGAGTCAAAATATTACACGCACAAAAATGACCTGTTGACACGACAAAAACGTTTAAACAAAACACGGCCAAAAAGATCGCGTTATGGCGATACAAACGATCGTGTCTTCAAATAACACGCCCAAAAACTTCGCGTTAAGACGAAAGAAATGTTCGCGTTTACACGTGTAGCCCCCTCAAAAGGGAAGCTTTTTAGTATGTTTACTTTGTTTATGGTGTTTACCTATTAACAGCTTAATGCGTTATTCTTGCGTGTTATATAACTGTTTCTTTGGTTCGCTGGTATATGCCCAGAGTATATATTTATATGCGTGTCCCCTTTAAGAAGTTTTTTTTTAATGCTGAAGTTTGGTTTATGTGCACTTGGTAAAAACGTGGGTTTCTGCAATCAAGTTTGATTATACTGGGTTGATTGGGTGAATAAGTGCTTAGACCCGCCTATGTATAAGAGATAATGAGGTGATTGGACAATGAGAAGGAGAAAAAAAGTCATCGAGATAGATCTGAAGGATATATCCGCAAACCGCGAGTTATATTAGGAATTTGTTTTTGTAAATTGATGTGTACTGGTTGACACAGGCAATGTGTTACCGTATTGTTCACTGAGACTATTCGCCCGTGAGCGAGAGCTGCAGCACGTCTGGTTAGCCTTTAATTAGCTGCCGGATCACATAGCGCTGTGGAAAGTGTTTTTGTGCTATAGTGCCGGCTGGCCGTGATCATTCTGTCGTGGGAAGCGATTAAGGAACTACATAGCTCTTGTCGGGATACCGGATAGCGCACCCAGCCACCGGGAGCGTTGGGTGTTCCTCCGGCATCGTGGGACGGCTGGCGGAAAGTCACTGATCGTGTTTATTGTGCAGCCCAGGAGAATATCTTCAATGCTTAAGGAACACAGGTGTATTGATGTGTGTTTTATTCAGCAAATCTTTGTGTCTTTTATTTTGAAATTGTATATTATATATATTTCATGCAGACGGTTATTTTCTTTATACGGTACAAGGACAATTGTGCTTTTTCTAAAAAAAGGTGTATTTACAAGTAAGTGATGTCACTTGAGTGCGCCGTCGCGTTTTCATCTCTCTCAGTTCAGCCGGTGACTAGAGAGAGTCAGGTACGTTTCTGCATTGCTCTGTAACCATGTCTAAAATATGTTAAATATAGAGAAAATAGGAGTCAATATTGATTACAAATATGTTAAAAAGAGCGATTGCGTTCATGTACATGATTCCTTGTTGATAATATAGCGTAGTCACGGAGTTTTATGAACGTGTGAACTACACGTGTTTGGTTGAAATGGCGGCCTGTGCGCAAACTTTGAGCGCGAGTTTATGATGTTGTTATCAGGTTAATATACTTAATATCGGTGGATTGTATCTCTGCAAATGTTATTTGTCAGGCTTAATGTGAAATGGATGTGTGCAAGTTTTATTTTACACAAATGTGACTCAGATTTTACGAACTTGCAGTATTGTGTTAATGGAGGACAATGGAGGATGGGGATTTATTTATGTTTTGTCTCATGCATTCCTTAGCTGACAGACCATTGATCTGAGGATGTGTATGTGTGTCCCTTGTCTTCTGTTTGATTAAACTGCAGGTATATTACCAGAAAACCACTATACGATCACGTGACACAGATGTATCTGCTTAACACCATCATATATTAACATATTGGGTTAATTGTATGGTTGTCATTTAATTTTATGTTCAATATGTATTTTTGTGAATTATTGTTAATGCAAGACCGGAAAATAAGACTCTCATGCAAACTTGGGTTTTGCAGTATTTAAGAATCTCGCTCAGTTCAGCCGGTGACTAGAGAGTCAGCTGACAGACCATTGATCTGAGGATGTGTATGTGTGTCCCTTGTCTTCTGTTTGATTAAACTGCAGATGTGATCCACCAAGGAGCTTGGAGTCGGTGATTTATTTGTGGGGCTGGGTGAAATCCGCTACACAGGTACCCTTATTGATTTTATTTTGCTCGCAGAAGAGCGACGAGGCCAGTTTGCTGTTTCATAGGCCCCTACGCTCACAAGCAACGACTCAGGCCTGCATCAGGGGTGTTTGTGTGTGCGAGTGTGAGTGGGCCCACTTTAGTTTACTTTATTGTATATATCTTTAAATTTACATTGATCGTTGTTACACTAGCGAACAGTGTTCCCTCATTGAGGACTGTTAACTGTGGTTCCAACAGTTTGTATTTCTTACGCATGTTTAATTCGCAGGTTAGGGTGCGGGTGCAAACTATCTGACCATTAAAGAAACACCAAGGGTATTGAAAATAACAGGTTTTCGGGGTTAATATTCCCTAGGGGATATATCTGGTTTATGTGTCGGTATAGTTATTATTTCCAGCTGTACATCTCTCTATTTGAGTTTTGTTGTATGTTTGAGGGATTATTCATTCCTGAAATCTAGATATACACGTCTGCATAATTCTATTGCTTTGTAGATAACCTTCATTTGTTTTATTTTATAAATAAATCTCTTTAACTTAAATTTCTCTAGGTCATTTATTTATTATCCAAGCTAACAGAGAGGGGGATTTAATACATTGTCGAGAGACAATAATAATAAGGATCCGGTGCTCCACCCTATAGAGTTTAGGTCAGGAAAACCTAGGAGGGCAGGGGGCGCTACACACGGAACAAAAAGTCACGTTCAAAATTGTCACGTTGAAGCGTCCAAGTTTCACGCGTTACGCGTTATACATACCGTTCGCGTTCCATACCATTCACAGTTCACACGCCATCAGTTTTATCTGGAGACCTCCTGTGATGTATAAATGACCCCACATCAGTATTTCACGTGACGCATTTGCACGGGATGATTTTACTCTAATTCACTGACTTATTTCCCGGATGTGATGGCAAGGCTTTGCGTATAGCCTATAGTTGTATGGTGTTTAATGATATGTGACCGTACCTGTCAGCATCTGAGACCCGGGATCTGAACCGGACAGAAGATCACCGCGATCGCGGGTCTCAAATGTTACGAGAGTTTCCATGATAAATAAACAAACGAGAGACTCCCGGTATCTTATGGATATCACCCAGCACCCGAAATAATGTTAAAACACTTCAAACAGCCTCCATTGTTCACAAACGGTGGATAAAACCTTGAAAACTGATATATGAGCCACCAAATCACAGAGATCCAGAGATTCGCACGGGCTTAAGATCACAGACAACATGACTAGAGGTCCCCAGGCAACACTGATCTCATGTGAATAGTGCTCAGGGTCTCTAACAAAGCCATAGTGACAACAATGTTTTACTCACATGAGATTGCTGCGCCATTCCTATAGGATCCAATATTGACGACACAGCACTGCTTTTTCATTTGAAACTCTCCACAAATCCAGTGTCCACATGTGCCTTGTTCACGAAGGAATCCTCAGAGAAATGAAACGAACAAACGCTCCATGTTTTTGCCACGTGAGCTGTCTTTAAAAATAAACTTTAACCCCGCATTCCTAATATCTGAATCCGAAGGAAGGTTATGCAGCGACTGTGTTCTTCCACAAGCAGGGATGGCAAAATATTTGGCAATTTTTTTAACGTCATGTTTGTTTATTGCTTGCTCGCTCTATCTGCGTTATGATGAAAATATGATTCACATTTGATACTCAAACTCTTACTGTTGTCCATACTCCAGAAAAACACACAATGCACTCGTCGTTGCCCCTAAACACCTAATGTCTTTCTTTTCTGTGGTTAGATCGTGGCGCTAACAACGCCAAGGTCGTGGGTTCGATCCCAGGGGATTGCTTAGAAACATATGTATAGAATAATGCAATGTAAATCTCTCTGGATTAAAGCGTCTGCCAAAATGTAAATGTGGTCCTGAAAATGCAGCCTCTGGTTTTGCAGGCATGCTACTCAAAATACATTATCTCTGAGCCTCCCCATTACTTTCATTATACCACGGGACTGTGGAATACTTCATTTTGATTGGCTGATGAACATTCAACAGGCGTGCATTATTTTTCAGTCAAACGCACACTAGTCTCACGTAGCCAGATAGCCTTCATACTGAATCTCTGGAATTTATTGCCGCTTTCTTTGGCCAAGGCCCACCCAATAGGCCATATGACTGACAGGTAAAGCAACCAATCACATCATGTTAAGAGGTGTGGAAATGTCCCGCAGTAACAAACTGGTGTACATTCACGAACGTGCCAAAAGTTAACAGCAACAAAATGATTATACGCTTATGCTCTGAACCTCACATAGTTTTGAGAATTAAGAGTTTAGTCGATCATGATGAATTCTTATAGCAACCGTTGTAAACACGACAGCTTACGTTAAAGAACGCGACACGCACGTCTCCCAGAAACCCTGTGAAATTCAACCAATCAGATGACGACTTTGAACGTGCTGAAGGGTTTCCATAAAAGTGTGCCTTAATGCGCTTTCACTCCGTTCTTGTTTAAATCAGACGGGTAAAGTTAACAAAGTGTGTTAATAAATGGAATAGTTTTTGAAGTTTTCTTGTTTTCTTCCACCAGGTTACTGGCGTACGTTTATTACTTTAGCGTGTAAAGTATGGTGTGTTTGTTTACTTGTGAGACTGAATTTTATACCGGGTGTTTATGCTTTAATTTTTTGTGTCAGTTTGATTGTCAGTTAACAATTATATTCTTCTTTTGGTGTTTGTTGTGATGTTACTATAACAGTTTGTTGATTTAGTCGTATAAAAGACAAAGATGCAATTATAATTTATTTGTATTTATTTTCAGTTCTTATGTCTGATGTTTATTATCGTTGTCTCTGTTGTTGTCAGTGTTTGTCATTTATGACTTCTGAATAAACCCTTAGTGAGTAAAAAGAGCTTGTACTTGTGTTACTGGAGCAAGCCACATGGTTCAGAAACCACAATAAAACTGCACCATATACAAGAGTGTGATGCACACAGAATATATACAACTCATTACCTTGCCACTCAGTCAGAACCTTTGACCCGGAGGCCTTACCTCAAGTTTAGGGCATTGGAGTTTAGAATAGGGATAAAGGTCAGGGTGAAGCCTTTTTCAGAAATGTGACACTCCATGCATTAATTCCTTTGTGAAAACATGGAAATGTGTATAATTTTGTGATAATGATTGGTGATAAAGACTGAAAATCCTTAAAGGTTGTACTATTATTTATAACCAGTGAACAAAAATATGTTTGTGAAGTTGTGATGTCTGTTACCAAGGCCGGTGTTGGCTATGTGGAAATTATAAAAAGGTTGGTGTGAATATTCTATAATCTGTTTAAAATGTTGTGGGGGATACCCATAAGACCTTGAGCCTACATAGTGTGAACAACTTATGGAGGACTGAAATATTAATTAATAAAGGTTCTTAGATGTTTAAACTCATAGGGGGGTTTCCTGGACAGGGATAATCTTAAACCAGGACTAGACCTTAGTTTTATGAGAAAATATAAGTGCTTTGAACAAACATGCCTTACTAAAAACATTACTTGTGTGCATTTTGAAACAACACAAAGGCAATGATGTATTTTAAGATATGTCTGTGCTAGTTGTTTTCCGTTTGGACAGCTCTTACATTTATTTGAATCTAGGACTCGTCCAATCCCTGTCTGGGAAACTGCCCTTTAGGAGTGTTTTTGGATTAGTTTAAAACAGGACTGGACTAGTTAAATTAGGATGTTTAAGTTGTTTACAAAAAAACACTACACTATATAACTGTGTGCATCTTGAGACAAAACAATCACATAGATATATTTTAAGATATGTCAGTGCAAGTTGTCACTTCCGACATTTTAGTCTGGGATTAGGTTTAAAGCCTGACTGAGAAACTGCCTCGTATTATTATTGATTGTCTGGTATGGCAAGCCGAATTAGTTTTTAATCACTCTTGAGGATATGAATTTTTTGATATCCACAATTAAATTTTACTAGTAAAGATTATAATTCTTGATATCAAAAATAGAATTCCTACCAGTAACAAATGCTATTTTTCATAGCAGATATTACATTGTCACTAGTAAAAATGCAGCGGCAAGAGTCACAGAAGCACTGTGGCTAGCCAAGGCGGAATCTAAATCCTCGGTCCTGATTCTGCTAGACCTATCTGCAGCGTTTGACACTGTCAATCACCAGATACTGCTAGCAACCCTGTCATCGCTAGGAATCTGAGGCTCTCCTCTCCGCTGATTCAAATCCTACCTCTCCAACAGATCCTTCAGGGTGTCATGGAGGGGCTCGCTGTACACTGCTCACCACTTGATCACTGGGGTCCCTCAGGGATCGGTGCTTGGACCGCTGCTTTTTTCCATCTACACAGCATCCTTGGGACCCATCATACAGGCACATGGCTTCTCGTATCACTGTTATGCCGACGACACCCAATCTACATCTCGTTTCACCCAGACGATACCACTGTAGCAGCTCGCTTTACAGCCTGCCTCGAGGACATCTCAGCTTGGATGAAAGGGCATCACCTACAGCTGAACCCTGCCAAGACAGAACTACTCGTGTTTCCGGCACACCCTACAGTGCAACACGATCTCAACATCCATCTTGGCAATACCACAATCACCCCTTTCAAAACAGCCAGGAACCTCGGAGTCATATTTGATGAACAGCTGTCCTTCAATGATCACATTGCAAAGACAACACGGTCATGCCGATACGCCTTATTCAACATTAGAAGTGTAGGAGCCACATTTGAGTTTGTTTTTTGGTTCCATAATTTACTTATAGTTGTCTTTTCTATTGCTTTTGGGTAGTACACCTTCTAAAAAGCCAGGGGGCGCGCCACCCTATAAGTTGGAGCAGGTAGCGCATGATTGGGGAGAAGAAGTGCCAGCAGATACAGTCTTTGACCTCGGCCTGGATCTGCGATACCGGAAAGCTTGGCTTATACGAGAAAGCGCTACAAAGGAATATTTAAAGACATTTAAAACAGTTCTCATTTTTTGTTTAGTCTTTTACTCTATCTATTTTACAATAAACACAGACAAACATTCAACTACAAACACTCTTGGAATTTCTTGGATTCGGGCTGTGAGTCTGACCCTGCACTCGCATTCTCCCGGTGGTCAAAAACAGTAACAGGGGGTTACAGGAAAAACCCAACATTGTTTTTGCCACTACAAGAAGGGTCAGACCCTATCTCACTGAGCATGCGGCACAACTCCTTGTGCAGGCCCTGGTAATCTCAAGGTTGGACTACTGCAATGCTCTCCTTGCTGGTCTTCTGCAAAGGCTATCAAACCGCTCCAGCTGGTTCAGAACGCAGCAGCACGCCTCGTCTTCCAACAGCCCAAAAGGGCTCACGTGACCCCCCTTTTCATCTCTCTCCACTGGCTACCGGTTGCAGCCCGTATCAGATTCAAGTCACTAATGCTTGCCTACAGGACTATCACTGGATCTGCACCGGCTTACTTCCACACTCTCCTGCACTCCTACACCCCATCAAGATCCCTGCGTTCAGCAAACAAACAGCATCTTGTATTGCCTTCCCATAAGGGGAGTAAATCGCTCTCCCGCTCATTCTCATTCACAACTCCTTCCTGGTGGAACATTCTTCCTAACTCGGTCCGGTCAACCACATCTCTCACAACATTCAAAAAACTACTTCAAACCATCTCTTCTGTGAATACTTGACAGACAAATGAAAAAAAACAAAAAACACTAACCCGTTCTCTCAACAGGTGTTGTCTAGCTTTTGTTGAAACCAGTAACTTTGTATTGGCACCTAATGTATTATGGGTCCTGTATGACATATCGCTCATTGCTCCTAAACTCTTTGTAAGTCGCTTTGGATAAATGTAAATGTGAGTGGTCTTCAATGAACCCTAGACGTCACTCCTCTCTTCATGAAGTTACATTGGCTCCCAACAGTCGCTCGCATCACATTCAATGCTCTGCTCCTGGCCTACAAGTCCACCACTGGTTCAGCCCCCCCATATCTTCACTCTCTACTGCGGACCTATGTACCCGCCAGATCCCTACGCTCTGCAAACGGACGACGTCTTGTGGTGCCGTCCCTCCGGATGGGTTCCACATCTATGTAATGACCTGCTCACTGCTACAAGATCAGCAGATTCTGTGGCCATCTTTAAGAATGGTCTGAAAACACATCTCTTCTGTCAGCACATGACCCATCAGTGCTGTACCTTTTCTACTCTTTCAATCCTTAAAAAATAAAACCCTCAGCTCTGTATACTGTGGTGGGCTATATGAGACCAGTTTTACTGCACTTATGCTTTTTGTTCTTATGTTGTTCCATTTGCTTTCATTGTTTACCTCATTTCTAAGTCGCTTTGAATAAAAGCCTCTGCTAAATGACTAAATGTAAATATCAATCACTTCAGCACTCGCAGAAATGTGTTTTCCTGATATCAAAAATTGTATTTCAACTAGTAAAAAACTTAATTCTTGATATTTGTAATTGCATTTTTACTAGTTAAATATCACAATAGGCTGCCAGTCAAATTCAATTTCAGATATCAATAATTAAGTTCATGTCAAAAATCTTATTTTAGATACCAGAAATGAAATTGACTAGTAAAAACACAATTTTTGGTAGCTACGTAATTTTTATATCAAGTCTGGAAAGTTTGGTATACATGACCCCGTTAAATCCATTTATTTAAAAAATATGAAGTCAAATTTCATATTTTCTCAAAAAAAAAAAAAGTTTTATAGTGCAGAGGTTAAAGTAGCAAAATGATTTCCAAAAACAGTCACGCATAGATGAGGGTTTGGATTAACAAGCACATGCAGGCATGATTCTGGTGGTCAGTCGCACTCTGAATATGAAAAAGAACTCAAAGCTCATTTTCCATAGACTATGATATTTGTACGATAAAAGCAAACTTATAAGGCTAGTTACTGAAATACATCATAGACATTCTCAGTCGGCAAAGGGTGGCTTGCTCACTTCAGGTAGGTGGAGAGTTCCTTCCTCAAGTGGAGGAGTTCAAGTATCTGGGGGTCTTGTTCACGAGTGAGGGAAGGATGGAACGGGAGATTGACAGACGGATCGGTGCAGCTTCTGCAGTAATGCGGTCGCTGTACCGGTCTGTCGTGGTGAAGAAGGAGCTGAGCCGTAAGGCGAAGCTCTCGATTTACCGGTCAATCTACGTTCCTACTCTCACCTATGGTCATGAGCTGTGGGTCATGACCGAAAGGACAAGATCCCGGATACAGGCGGCCGAAATGAGCTTTCTCCGCAGGGTGGCTGGGCGATCCCTTAGAGATAGGGTGAGAAGCTCGGTCACTCGGGAGGAGCTCAGAGTAGATCTGCTGCTCCTCCACATCGAGAGGGGCCAGCTGAGGTGGCTCGGGCATCTTTTCCGGATGCCCCCTGGACGCCTTCCCGGGAATGTGTTCCGGACATGTCCCACCGGGAGGAGACCCCGGGGAAGACCTAGGACACGCTGGAGGGACTATGTCTCCCGGCTGGCCTGGGAACGCCTCGGTGTCCCCCCGGAAGAGCTGAAGGAAGTGTCTAGGGAGAGGGAAGTCTGGGCGTCCCTACTTAGACTGCTGCCCCCGCGACCCGGCCCCGGATAAGCGGAAGATGGATGGACATTCACAGAACACAACTTGCCACTAACCCATTAAAAATAAAGTGATCCAAAGATATAGTTAAGAAATCAACACAAGATACATTTTTAAAAAAGTTTTATTTTGATACATTGTGACTGAAGGTGGTGTTGGTTAAAGAGTCCTCAGAAGCATCATTGTGACTGAAGGTGGTGTTGGTTAAAGATTCCTCAGAAGCATCATTGTGACTGAAGGTGGTGTTGGTTAAAGAGTCCTCAGAAGCATCATTGTGACACTCAAAGGTGTGAAGGTGGTGTTGGTAAAGAGTCCTCAGAAGCATCATTGTGACTGAAGGTGTGTTGGAGTCCTCAGAAGCATCATTGTGACTGAAGGTGGTGTTGGTTAAAGATTCCTCAGAAGCATCATTGTGACTGAAGGTGGTGTTGGTTAAACAGTCCTCAGAAGCATCAGGTGGTGTGTTGGTTAAAGAGTCCTCAGAAGCATCATTGTCTAAAGAGTGCATCATTGTGACTGAAGGTGGTGTTGGTTAAAGATTCCTCAGAAGCATCATTGTGACTGAAGGTGGTGTTGGTTAAAGATTCCTCAGAAGCATCATTGTGACTGTAGTTAGCATTGGTGTAAGATTTCTCAGCAGTAGCATTCTGACTGAAGTTGCCTACAATGATCAAATCAACAAGTTGAACGGGAATAAAATCATCATCTTCTGACCTCAGTAGCACACAATGTGGCTTTTCAAGCAGAGTAAAGATATGCATACATGTTTGGGACATGAAACGACATACAAACCTTTGTCTCCAGCTACATTCCCAACGTCACTCCCTGAAGATTCTGAGGAACCATGTTCAACTGAAGAGCCAAACACTGAAAGAACACATGCCCTTCTTAACTCAAATATGACATAACACAACAACTTTTAATATTGGTTCCTAAACAAAAACCAACTCACCACTGCATGTGAACTGATGATAAAGAACCACCAGGAGAAGAACCTGAAGTAAGCCCATCGTTTCGCCACAAACTGAGCTGCTGAGAACAAACACACAAATCCCCAAAGGCACACGAACACTGACAGTCTGGATACTGAAGGACTTTTAAAGGCAAACAGTGAAACATTTGAAACACCTGGCGCCTCATTAACGTGCCAACGTCATTAATTAATCATATTATCAATAGTTGGGTCAGGGATAGGCAACGCCAGTCTTGGAGAGCTGCTGTCCTGCAGATTACATGTCTAACCCTAATGAGCAATGTTTCAGAAATCAAACTTCTAGTCTTTTTTAAAAATAAGGACTGTGGCTGTGTCTGAAAGTAGGCGAAAATGAGTACGAGTCATGAGTAGTATGTCAGAAACCACGGTATGCAAAAAACAGTAGGCGAGAAATACCCATATGGTCTACTGCCTCTGCTGAGATGGTGAGTGGATCGGATGGACACTTGTCTATCCCATGAAGCAACGGAAGCTGAGCAACGGTCAAATTTCAAAAGGAAATCGAATAAATATAGCGGAAAACATGAAAAACTGACTTAATGTAAATGCCAAGAAATTAACTTCTAGTGACTAAATTATGTTTTTATTAACGCTCACGTACAGGTTGAACAGGTAAGTTAAAGAAACCCTGCCAGCAGTACATCCAAGTGCGGGATGTACAAGTTCCCCTGGTACAATCACCTCATCGGACGTTGACACGGTGGATGTTGTTGAGATCGCCATCGCTAGCACAGCTGACCGGGCTAACGCTACCACATCTGACACGCCATGTTGACGGTGAGTTTATTATTAAAAAGGCTGTTTAGGAAATATGTTCTCCTGCCAACATGGGAGGTGGATTTTATCACGTGACTGCATTTTGGTTTGTTTTAACTGGTTCGGACCAAAGCAATACTACAATGTATCATTTTTTTTGCCATGAGAAAGCGCCCTAGGCACATATGTGTGATAAAACATTGACATGCTATGTGTAAAGTTCAATGTGGGACCCTCACACAGTTTCTGTTTCATTTGAAGAGCCATGTTCAGTCAGGACTGGAGATCCAGTGCCCTTTTGGTCACAACAGGACATTTAAGGTAAGATCTACATTGGCATCAAATGCGTCACACACTCATAAAAAGCGCTCTCTAGAACATCTGAAAGAGCCTGCTGTGGTCATGGAAACACACATTTCTGATGTTGTGTCTGAAAGCGATGGGTCAGAAGTCGTTGATGAATCTCTTTTTCTTAGAAATCTAACCTCCTTCTATCTTTTTTCTAGGAAAGCCAACAAACAATGAGGTGTGTGCCGTTCTGTCAAAGTATCAAGAGGGAAATTCTCTTTTCCTGTTTGTCCTGCATCTCTTAATGGCCCATTTTAAAGAAAAGTCCCTTCTAATTGAAGCTGACATAAGTTATATTTCTTTTTTATGTCATTTTAATCGTTTTTATTTGTTTACTTATTTTAGGTAGCAGCAACTGCAGCCGGCATCATGGAAAGAGGTGGATTACAAGATTCACCCACATCAATCCAAGGTAATTTGATTTGTGTCCCTGTGTAAACTATACAAACTATTCTTTGCTTTCTACAGTAATCACCAGCATCTCATATTTTGTAGTATTATCATTTTTAGTTTACATGAGGTACCCACACTGCAAGAAAGGGCTTATTTGAGTAAGTCAAATGATCTGCTAGTGGGGTAAATCAAATAATCCAAAAGAAGATTGTTGTAATTATCCCACTGTCAAACAATTTGACTTGTTTTAAGCAAATTAATTTAATTTATATTTTTACCCCTTGAAAAAAGACTAAATAATATCTTTCCATTTTTCTTATCCAGTAGACGCATATTGATCTAAGAATTTTTATGTATTTTTTAGGTAAAAAGACTGAATTACTAAGTAAGATAAACTCTTTTTTTTGTGGTGCATGAACCATACTTTTACAACCCTTATGAATCTAAGTTTATTCTCTCATATTTTTTCTAGGTGAATTGATGACTCCAAGCAAATGGATGATGTCAGTTGAAAGTGAAGTTGTCCTGGGCCCATGTTCAGGGGCATTTGTTTGTTTTTGACCCATAACAACTTAAACCTGGCTTATCAGTATGAAGTCGATTTTATGTCCAGCAGTTGTTTCACCCTGTAGCCCAAGACTGGCTGTCCACTGGAGCTAAGCAGGGCTGAGCCTGGTCAGTACCTGGATGGGAGACCAAATGGGAAAGCTAGGTTGCTGCTGGGAAAGGTGTTAGTGAGGCCAGCAGGGGGTGCTTGGTCCTATTACCCCAGTATAGTGACAGGGACACTATACTTTCAAAAAGCACCGTCCTTCGGATGAGACGTTTAAAATCTCTCTGTGGTCATTAAAAATCCCAGGATGTCCTTCGAATAAGAGTAGGGGTGTAATCCCGGCATCCTAGCCAAATTCGCCCATTCGACTCTGTACATCATGGCCTCCTAATCATCCACAAATGTTCTAAATGGCTTCGTAACTCTGTCTCCTCTCCACCAATAAACTGGCATGTGGTGGGCGTTCTGGCACAACATGGCTGCCAGGTGGATGCTGTGCACATTGGTGGTGGTTGAGGAGACCCCCCTAAGCTTCCATGTAAAGCACTTTGAGTGTCCAGAAAAGCACTGTATAAATGTAATTAATTATTATTATTTATTCAAAGGTAAGTCAGAGCATAAACTCTTAACCAATATTTATTGTATAGGTTACCTGCAAATGTTCTTGAGGTCTAGGTTTTCCAGTTAGAATGCTTTATCAGGATGAGTTATGTAGGACTGGAGCAACACACGTTGCCTCGTTGATTACGCAGTGTTTGTCCATAAACCCCTGTCATGTTTCACATCAAACTCTAGGGCAGATGGAAGTGCTGCTACAAGCCTGACACATTTCCGGACTTAAAACTGCATTTTTGATGAACCCAGTCTGAATAAAAGGAAGTGCACTGGACAACTACTTGTCTTTTATTTTTGGGTGAACTGACCCTTTAAAATGACACTTCTTCTTTGTCTGCCAAATTTAGTATTTTATTGTTTAAGTATATTTTTTTTACAGAGGAATTGTGGGCATCAATCCGGAAACTCTAAAATCTAAAATTGTTGCAGGAAAGCGAGACAAAAAACACTGCATGGAATGAACCCACGTGTATGCACACTGCTACTGAAACTAATGGACAATGAATGGCTTGCCATTTAAAACGAAGAATTCCAATGGAATTGAAATAAGAGACTCTGACCAGATTTTCTAGTTCGTGGTTCATGTCCAGGTTAATGTACATGCAACATCTTGCCTTTTTTTAAATAAGCGATTTTAAAGGTTGTAACAATTCAGACCATTTCATGTGTTTGTTTAAAGCCATATTTTGTGAGAAGGAAGTAGTTTTCTTGTATTTCTAAGGCTAAAGCCTTTAAAGGGGTACTTTACTAGCAAATCAAAATTCCCTCACATTTTACTCACCCTCATGTAGGGGTGTGATGAGATCTCGAGAGACCAGTCGGATTTCACAAGATCTCTTCACACAATTTTCTTACGCAATTGCCATGATGGAGTGCTGGGCTCGAAATTGCGACCATTTTAGTTGCATATGCTCCCTTAAATTTAACCTGTGGGACCTCAAAATATATTTGGGAGCATTTGTGTGAGTGTACATTTTGTTGTGGTGCGACCTGTTTTCATTACTGTACAGAACACGCTAATAACTGCACAAAGTATGTGCCTGAGTTACAGTGACCGGCACGGCCATTCCTAGACAACGTGATTTTTCATCCCGCGGTGCTACTTTCCCACAGCTTTATCTATGTTAACACGTGCTAGACAGACGGTTTCAACGGTCACGTGTGTCTCTCATGTCTGCAGCGCCTCTTGCACTAGTGTTTATGGCGGTTCGCATTGCCAGCAATGCTTCGTGAGCGCGGCTGAACAGCAGTAGTACACAAGTACAGTATAGCAATTACAAGTTCACATTATAAAAATCACTGTTTCACTGTAAAAATACAGCATATTTCGGTATATTTACAAATTAACAACACTGCTCTGTAGTCTTCACAAAGGTCTTCTGAAGCCAATCGATGCGTTTGTTTAAGAGAAATATCCCTATTGACAGCTACATGTTGATGTATATCTTCCATCATCTCTCGAATGCATGTGAACCAGAGGCTTGTTTTTCGGGTAGATGACGATTATGTAAACATCCGCTAGAGTAGATGCTATACTAATGGAACAAAACGAAAAATGTAGCGTTAGTCACCGGGACTTACGACAAGCCTGCGTGACGTCATCTGCCGGAAGAACAAGCCTCTGGTTCACATGCATTCGAGAGATGACGAAAGCTAGACATCTACGTAATTGGCGCTGTCATTATGGATATTTCTCTTAAACAAACGCATCGATTGGCTTCAGAAGACCTTTGTTAAGACTGTTGTAATACGTAAGCATGCTGTATGCGTGCACCGGAAATGAGGTGTGTGTATGTATGCTGTATGTTAATGGATGCTAAGTAAACGTGTTCATAAGTAAACTGCATGACGTCTGTTAATACTTCATGGTTGCAGCGGTTAAACGAACTATTGCATCGTCTAATAAGTGTTCGTGTCCTGTGAAGCAGAAATCGTGAGCAGATACAGTTTATGGCTATTGAAAAAGCTGACGCGAACGGCAAACGCTATTCTCTGATATGCTTGTGTATACACCCACGGGATCTGAAGCAGCACGTTGTCTGCGTCATAAGTGCTAATCGGTCCAAAGAAGACAATATAACAAGGAGTATAAACCGCTACTAATAACGTGAGTACATTGAAAATACAAGTGCTAACATGGCTTCGCATCTACCAATGATGAACTGGTCCGATCCTGATCTGAGTGAAACCATGTCATTGTTTCAACAAAAAATGAATCTGTATTTGGAAGATGAAGAAATATCAGATGCAGAGAAACAAGCAAGAAAAATATGCAGAGGCATAGGAGATGAAGGATTAAAGCGACTCAATGCAAGCGGACTCAGTGACGCAGACAAGAGAAAGCCTGACACCTTGTGGAAATTCTTTGAAGGACAATTAAAGATAAACGTAAACTTCAGAATACACAGGCTTCAATTAATGCAGTACAGACAAAAAACAAATGAAAGCATAGATGATTTTGTGACTAGAGCCAGAACTTTAGCACTGAAATGCCAATTCACTGATGAGGAGCTTAATGAACGATTAGTCAAGCTTATTATTGCCAGCACACCCTTTGATGCATTAAGAAATGACTTGTACAGTAAGCCTAAAGGATATCCCATTGCTGATGTACTAGCAGAAGGAAGGAAGTATGAAGCCTTAGCAGCTGGAAATGATCAAATACAGCAGCTCAGCTTGTCACATACATACAAAAATATTCCATGCTGTTGGAAGAGGACGAACATGTCAGAAATGTGACAAGAATCACAAGCCAAGGCAGTGTCCTGCATACAACGATACATGCTCTATGTGTGGCATCAGAGGCCATTGGGCACGATGCTGTAAAAGCAGATGACAGGAGCCAGCCATCCAGCCAGCACAGAAGGAGTAAGTCACGAACACACTACGAATACCAAAGAAAAGACCACAAACATCAAGAGCCCAGCATCAACACCGTGGATTGCAATAAAGATGACAATGAGTATTCATACCAAAAACATTTCTACTCGATAACTATCAGCGCAAAATGCCTACACAGCATTCATGTAAAACAACCCAGACATGAAGCTTTCACAATCTGAATGTCAAACCACCCCACCTGAAAGGATGTGGACACACGCTTCGTCTGAAAATTGATACTGGGGCATCAGGGAATACACTTCCATTGCGCACATTCAAACAGATGTATGGTACATCACAACAGAGCATGGAACATATAAAGCCAGCATCCAAAGTAAAGCTAACATCATATACAGGTGATGAGATTCCCTGCTTTGGAACTATTAACATGTTGTGCCAGTACAAGGAGTCCAGATGGATAGATACAAAATTCTATGTTGTCAACGAACCAGGACCAGCTGTAGTTGGATTACCCACAAGGGAGCTCCTTAACCTTGTGACTGAAAATGTGGATGCAATGGCTGAAGGAGAAGACGATGGTCATGTGAAAGAACAACCAAAAGTGAACATCCAGCAAGGCATAAAAAGCATCAGCGACCTAAAGGAAAAATATCCAGACCAATTCGACAAAATCTCAAATCGTTTTGAAGGCACAGCAAAGCTCATTCTGAAGGAGGATGCAAACCCATATATTGACCTGCCACGTAAATGCAGCATCCACATCAAGGACAAACTACAAAATGAGTTAAGCAAACTTGTTAATCAAGGAGTCCTGCGAAAAGTAGAGGAGCACACAGACTGGTGTTCCAGTCTCACCTTCAGCACAAAGAAAGACGGATCACTCCGAATTTGTCTGGACCCACAAAAATTGAATGCAAGCTTGAAGAGGTGTCCTCACAAAATTCCAACCGTGGAAGAACTAAACCCCAAGTTTGCAAACGCGAAAGTATTCAGCAAACTGGATGCAAAAGCTGGGTACTGGTCAATGCACCTGAATGAAGAATCACAAGTTCTAACTACATTTCGTACTCCGTTTGGCAGATACTGCTGGAAACGCTCACCATTTGGCCTTTGTGTATCTCAAGACCTGTTCCAAGCAAAAATGGATCAAATCCTGGAGGGCCTCGAAGGTGTTATTAGCATAGCAGATGACGTTGCAGTGTGTGGAGCTAATGAAGAAGAACATGACAAGAACCTAATAAACCTGATGGAAAGAGCTGTGAAAACAGGATTGGTGTTTAACAGTGACAAATGCACTATTAAGCAGCGGAGCATATCCTTCTTCGGAAACCTTTACACGGAGAGATAGTGAGAAGATCACTAAGGTCCAACCCCTCTCTCCACAAAGAACCTCAGACTATGTCATGGCTCCGCCCCAAGATCGAGAATAAACAAGACAAGATGGCGGAACCATGACATGTGTATGTATGCTGTATGTTAATGGATGCTGAGTAAACTTGTTCATAAGTAAACTACATGACGTCTGGTAATACTTCAAAGACCACAGAGCTGTGATGTTAATTTGTAAATATACAGAAATATGTTGTATTTTTACAGTGAAACTGTAGATAGTGATTTACAGTAAAAATGTACAGTTGCTGTAAATTGTACAGTCATTTTTTAGCATAGTGTCATGTAAATGGACAGATGATGTAGTCTGTTGTGATTGGTCAAACGCGTTCAGCATGTGACGCAAAATGAACGTCTATCATCATTACTGGATTTCGGTTTACAGGTGGTTGGATATTATATACAGTGCATAGATAGAAATGGCGGGATTTTACCCTACCAGTTTGAGCCCGAGTCTGACGAAGAAACATCCGAAGACAATAGACAATAATACATTTACATTACATTTACGCATTTGGCAGACGCTTTTATCCAAACCGACTTACATTGAATTATCCTATACATTTACACATAGGTATGTGCAATCCCCTGGGATCGAACCCACGACCGTGCGTTTTTAACGCAATGCTCTTACCACTGAGATTGAACACTTAAATGAGCCGAATTCATAGCTAGATAAACAAACTGTAATACCCCAGAAATAACGACACCCTTTTTTACAAGGCAAATAACTTGGTTATTCATTCACCTTCGGACTTACAACTTGGCAGACTGCTTACTTTCAAACACGGCAACATAACGGACTGCATGAAATTTATTAGGTCATTTTCATGATCTAATCTTACTTACTCTCTAACTAAATAAACAGAGACAAAACAAACCAAGGTAATCCTCGAGCAACACAGGAACCTAAAAACAGAGAGCGACCCCAAACAAAGGAAACACTAGGGCTTAAATACACTGGGATAACAGGAAACAAGAAACTGGGAAAACCGATTAACACGAAAAACTTCAAAAGACTACAAGCATGGTACGCAAACAGGAAGTAACCTAAAAGTCCAAAATAACAGGTGAACACACAAAACAGATCATAACAGCTGTGAGTGAGTGGAGAAGTGCTGAAGATTGAACTTCCCAAGATTTTAAGGATGAAGGTGGATGATCACAATGTGGGACTTATTTATTAACACTTTTTATGAAGGTGAAAGGGATGAAGAAATCCAGGCTCCCTTACTTTTCACTTTTCAGACACTAGAGAACATGGATTTTTCTTGCAGGAAATACAGGACAAAAGAGATATCCATGTTCTTCTTTATAACACCCCAATTCTACAATGTAAATATTGATTGGGTTTTGTTTTTTAATATACCATTATATTTCTCCTTTCCTGAAGCTCAGTGGTAAGAGCATTGCGTTAACAACATAAGGTTGTGGGTTCGATCTCAGGGGATTGCACATATACCTATGTATACATGTATAGGATAATGCAATGTAAGTCGCTTTGGATAAAAGCATCTGCCAAATGCATAAATCTAAATCTAAATCTAAATCATTAAAACATTTGTGACAAAAGTGTGGTGTTTAAGAATACGTCTGATGTTTGTTATTTAATATATTCTTATTATAACATTTTGTCTACTTGTAGGACAGTGGAATATGTGAACATTAATTCCCAAATGTTGTTGAAGTGGATGCCTCGCTAGTGTCAGAGGATTAACATGATAAACAAATTTGCTCTATTATGAGACTCGCCAATCTGTAACCATGGAAACGGAAACGATTTCCACTATGGGATGTAAATTACTGTAAATGAAGGTTGAGTCTTTTGTAATTAAATGACAGTCATATAATAGTCATATAACAAAATTACTGCCGGATCTTGCGGCGCCGCATCAAGTCAAACAAGCCTTATTTGTTGTAGGCCTATTGCGTGTACTAATTTGGTTTGTTAGTAGCAATGTAAGAAAATGACCTGTACAAATGTAACAAGTACTTTTCAAGTGTAGATAAAATTGAAGGGAGAAAAAGTAGTCTACTATTTTTTCTTTAAAACTATAGTCAAGGAAAAGAAAAAGTATTTAGTTAAAATTGTACTTGAGTAAAGTACAAATCTCCAAAAAGAATACTTAAGTATGATAATCAAGTACAATTACTCAAGTGCTTTACACCCCTGGGACTTACTTGTAATTAAATTGAAATCCTTCTGTCACTAATTTCCCCTTTAACAAGAAGCCCAGGTGTTGAAAATCTAGTTCACTTTAAAACTCCTGGTTAGAGCCCAGATCCAGTAAGCAGATTTAGATCGGTTTTTTTTAGTTGGTGCCATGATGTATGCTTGCAAACATCTTTTTTTGGTGGTTCTTTATCACCAATTTTTGCTCAAAGGTTAAGTTATTTGCACACGTTTACATTATAGTCTAATATAAACAAGTTTGTAGTTGTCATTTTAACTCATAATATTATATGATATAATTTAATGTGTTGTGTTTTATAAATTAAATGTAATTTATATGAATATTGATTCTGTTATTTACTTGTTTTTAGGGCAAACCTTTCCAATTAGACATGATACCTTCAGGACTGATGTTGAACAAGTTGACCAAGGGAGAAAAGGTGTGTTGTTTATGATGTATAAAAAGTGCTTTAAGGACAGAGAGGACAAGAAGAGGTTTCCTGTTTTTCAGTAGGTGTTTGTCTGTGTGTTTTCTCTGTTACATACTCGACTTTCCTTTTCCAGTAAACGGTCAAAACCTAAGTCCGGCAGTAGCAAAGTGCAACATTGCAGTTCTGATATCTTTGAAAAATACATCTGGACTTGTTATCCGAAAAGGTATGCTTTATACTTAATCCCCACATGGCCCAATTAATTCAGAGCTTTATGTCGTGTCTACACTGGACGCGATGCGACAAAAGACAATCAAATGCATTGGAACAGATTATAATTGAAAATTGTCCACACTGGATGCGGCGTGATACGGCTTATTCTAATGGGATTGTCGCGTGTCGATGTAGACACAGTGTAAGCGACAAACCAATCTCTCTTCTTCGTAGGTATTGATGGGGTAGTGTTGCCCAAGGAGCACAGCCCTGTCCAGCCCGAGGAGCACAGCTCTGGCCAAAAAGGTATGCTTTGAATAATTGTGCAATAAAGCATGCAGCCTTAGTGACAAACCAATGTCTCAAGCTCTGTCCAAAAGTAGTAAGCTCTGTAAGCTCTGTCCAGCCCGAGGTGGTGCCCAGCTCTGTACAGTGTGGTGCCCAGCTCTGTGACCAAAAGTAATCCCCAGCCCTGCCCAGCTCTGTCCAGCCCGAGGTGTGCCCAGCTCTGTCCAGCCCTCCAGCCCGAGGTGGTGCCCAGCTCTGTGTGGTGCCCAGCTCTGTCCAGCCCGAGGTGGTGCCCAGCCCGAGGTGGTGCCCAGCTCTGTCCAGCCCGCCCAGCTCTGTCCAGCCCGAGGTGGTTCTGTCCAGCCCGAATGTTGTGCCCAGCTCTGTCCAGCCCGAGGTGGTGCCCAGCTCTGTCCACCCGAGGTGGTGCCCAGCTCTGTCGGTGGTGCCCAGCTCTGTCCAGCCCGAGGTGGTGCCCAGCTCTGTCCAGCCCGAGCCCAGCTCTGTCCAGGGTGGTGCCCAGCTCTGTCCAGCCCGAGGTGGTGTCCAGCCCGAAGGTCCAGCCCGAGGTGGTGCCAGCTCTGTCCAGCCCGAGCCCAGCTCTGTCCAGCCCGAGGTGGTGCCCAGCTCTGTCCAGCCCGAGGTGGTGCCCAGCTCTGTCCAGCCCGAGGTGGTGCCCAGCTCTGTCCCCCAGGTCCGCCCAGCTCTGTCCAGTGTGCCCGAGGTGGTGCCCAGCCCCACAGGTGGTGCCCAGCTCTGTCCAGCCCTCTGTCCAGCCCGAGGTGCCCAGCTCTGTCCAGCCCCCAGCTCTGTCCGAGCCCGAGGTGGTGCCCAGCTCTGTCCCAGCCGAGGTGGTGCCCAGCTCTGTCCAGCCCGAGGTGGTGCCCAGCTCTGTCCAGCCCGAGGTGGTGCCCAGCTCTGTCCAGCCCGAGGTGGTGCCCAGCTCTGTCCAGCCCGAGGTGGTGCCCAGGCCGAGGTGGTCCAGTCTGTCCAGCCCGAGGTGGTGCCCAGCTCTGTCCAGCCCGAGGGTGCCCAGTCCAGCCGAGGTGGTGCCCAGCTCTGTCCAGCCCGAGGTGGTGTCCAGCCCGAGGTGGTGCCCAGCTCGTCCAGCCCGAGGTGGTGTGTCCAGCCCGAGCCCGAGGTGTGCCCAGCTCTGTCCAGCCCGAGGTGGTGCCCAGCTCTGTCCAGCCCGAGGTGGTGCCCAGCTCTGTCCAGCCCGAGGTGGTGCCCAGCTCTGTCCAGCCCGAGGTGGTGCCCAGCTCTGTCCAGCCCGAGGTGTGCCCAGCTCTGTCCAGCCCGAGGTGGTGCCCAGCTCTGCAGCCCAGAGGTGGTGCCCAGCTCTGTCCAGCCCGAGGTGGTGCCCAGCTCTGTCCCAGAATCCCAGCCGAGGTGGTGCCCAGCTGTCCAGCCCGAGGTGGTGCCCAGGTGTGGTCCAGGTCGAGGTGGTGCCCAGCTCTGTCCAGCCCCCAGGTTGTCCAGAGGTGGTGCCCAGCTCTGTCCAGCCCGCAGGTGTGGTGCCCAGCTCTGTCCAGACAGGTGCCCTCTCTGTCCAGCCCGAGGTGGTGCCCACAGCCGAGGTGGTGCCCAGTCCAGCCCGAGGTGGTGCCCAGCTCTGTCCAGCCCGAGGTGCCCAGCTCTGTCCAGCCCCCCAGCTCTGTCCAGCCCGAGGTGGTGCCAGTGAGGTGGTGCCCAGCTCTGTCCAGCCCGAGGTGGTGCCCAGCTCTGTCCAGCCCGAGGTGGTGCCCAGCTCTGTCCAGCCCGAGGTGGTGCCCAGCTCTGTCCAGCCCGAGGTGGTGCCCAGCTTGTCCAGCCCCCAAGCCCCCCAGCTCTGTCCAGCCATCCCATGGTGGTGCCCAGCTCTGCCCAGCTCTGTCCAGCCCGAGGTGGTGCCAGTCGTCCAGCCCATGTCCAGCCCGAGGTGCCCAGCTCTGTCCAGCCCCAGGTCCAGCCCGAGGTGGTGCCCAGCTCTGTCCAGCCGGATGCTTTGCCATTAAGGCTGCATGCTTGATCCCCACATGGCCCAATTAATTCAATGTCTCTTTGTAGGTATTGATATGGTGTTGCCCAGCTTTGGCCGTCCCCAGAAGACCAGCTTTGGCCAGAAAGGTATGCTTTGTATTAATTGGGCCATGTGGGGATCAAGCATGCACCTTAAGTGACAAATCAATGTCTCTTCTTTGTAGGTATTGATATGGTGTTGCCGAGCTTTGGCCGTTCCCAGGAGCCCAGCTTTGGCCAGAAAGGTATGCTTTGTATTAATTGGGCCATGTGGGGATCAAGCATGCACCTTAAGTGACAAATCAATGTCTCTTCTTTGTAGGTATTGATGTGGTGTGGCCCAGCTCTGGCCGTCCCCAGGACCCCAGCTCAAAAGATATTGATTTTGCTGTTAAATTTATCACATGCCTGCTCAATCCAAGATGTGCCATTGCTGTTAAATCTCTTCTTAGATCTGTTCCTCATTAAATCCGCTAATTTCAGACCCTTGTTGACCCAAATAAAACCATTTTATCCTCTAAAGCGTAATTGTGCTGTTTAAGGTACAATATTAAAAAGCAACAATGCTTAACCATGTGAACAAGTTTACAGGTCTAAGGGCTGTTTCATGAAAGTGGCTTAGAAAAGTGGGAATGAAGCAGAGGTGGACGAAGTACACAACTTCCTTACTTGAGTGAAAGTACAGATACTACTGGGCAAATATTACTCAACTAAAAGTTGTAAAGACAGATACTTAAGTATGTGCTTTTAAAAGTACTTGAGTATTAAAAGTAAATTTATTTTGTTAGTTGTGCATTGTTTTATTATGTACCTTATGCCTCTAAAGCAACCTACTTAATACACGGAGTAGCTCACAGCTACAGCTCAGTTGTATTAAGGAGCCGTTCACTTCAAAATTTGCCCCTATTGACTTTCCAAAGTAGTTTTTATTCCTACTATGTAAAGTCAAAGGGGTCAAATCTTGCTGTGAGCAACTCCTTTCAGAGCTTTATGTTCAGCACATGTTTAGTTTAGATGTGATCAATTAGCCACCTTGGCCTATATGTATTCGAGTAGTGTTTTTTATTTTGAATAGCAATTTACCAGTCAGTAATAAGGTTCTTGTAAATGAAGTATAGATACCATGTGTTTGTTGGATTTATTACCATTTGTAATACCATAATTTAACTGCTAGTATAATGAAACAATGGTATTTTTAGTTGCTGTGGTTTTACAAGATTATTATATAGAACCTATACAGTAAATTGAAAATTGTAAATTTGTGGATACTGTGGTTTTACTGCAAATACCATCCCCTGCTGAAAAAAAAACAATGAGATTTTTAAATTAAATTCCTCTTTGTAGTGTGTTCTGCGTTTTAGTCCAAAATGATTTACTATCCCACCATGGAATCCATTACATACAAGTATCCAGAGTACAATTCCCATTTAAGTCCATTATATTTGTTGTATTTTGGGCAGGGTTCTATTGTTTATTTCAACAGGAATACTTCAACTAAAGTTACTTTAGTAAAAACATTTGTTTTCCAAATTGCTTTAAATGATATAGCAGCAGATCAGAAGTTAAAATGCGCGTAGCTCAAGGTGTATGTGATACACCAGATTTGCATAAAAAAATCTCCCAAATGGCCATTCAAAGCTTGCTGAAAAACTGAAATACTTGGCAACAGTAAAAGGTCCTGGCAGATCGCAAGCCAGACAAATTGCGAACACAGGAAAAGCCGCTGCATACATTTACATTTAGCAATTTTATCCAAACGCTTACAAATACTTACAGATGGGGTGAACAATTGAAGCAATTCGGACAACATAAGTACAACAAAAAGCATAAGTGCATTCAATAAAACTGGCCTCATAAAGCCTACCACAGTATACAGTGCTAATTTGGAAGATCTTTTTTTCTTGAAGAGTAGAAAAGAAATAGAAGTCAGAACTGATCGGTAAGGTGTTGACGGAAGAGATGTGTTTTCAGACGATTCTTAAAGATGGCTACAGAATCTGCAGCTCTTGTTGCCGTGGGTAGATCGTTCCACATAAGTGGAACCGATCCAGAGAAGGTTTGTGAGATCGATTTTTTTTTTTATTACCTTTTTGGGATGGCACCACAAGACGTCGTTCGTTTGCAGAGCGCAGAGATTTGGCGGGTACATACATCTGCATTAGCGAAAGAAGATAAGGGGGTGCCGAACCAGTGGTGGACTTGTAGGCCAGGAGGAGAGACTTGAATTTGATGCGGGCCACAATAGGGAGCCAATGTAACTTTATGAAGAGAGGAGTGACGTGTGCTCTCTTCCGTTCATTGAAGACCACTCTTGCCGCTGCATTCTGGATCATCTGTAGAGGTTTGGTTGTGCAAGCTGGGAGTCCAGCCATTAGCGCATTGCAGTAGTCCAGTCTGGACAGAACAAGAGCCTGGACTAGGACTTGCGTAGCATGCTCTGATAGGAAGGGTCTAATATTGTAGAGGATGAATCTACAGGACCGGGTGGTGCTGGCAACCTGATCTGTGAAGTCAAGCTGATCATTGATCACCACTCCCAGGTTTCTGGCCTTTCTGGAAGAAGTGATGGTTGATGAGCCTAGTTGAATAGAGAAATTGTGATGAGTCTTTGTGTCGGCCGGGATTACAAGCAGTTCTGTTTTTGCAAGGTTCAGCTGCAGGTGATGGTCCATCATCCAGAGCGAGATGTCAGCTAGGCATGCTGAAATGCATGCAGAAACTGTCGGATTGTCGGGCTGAAAAAACAGGTGGAGTTGTGTATCATCCGCCTAGCAGTGATAGGAAAAGCCATGTTTCCGAATGACAGAGCCTAGTGATGTCATGTATACAGAAAATAGCAATGGACCAAGCACTGAGCCCTGAGGCATCCCTGATGTTGGGACTCAGAGACCTCGCCTCTCCACGATACTCTAAATGACCTACCTGAGAGGTAGGACCTGAACCATTGTAGGACCACTCCAGAGACACCCATAGCCTTGAGGGTCGACAGGAGGATGTGATGGTTAACGGTGTCCAAGGCAGCAGATAGATCCAGTAGGATAAGAACAGATGAGTTTGAGGCAGCTCTTTCCAGTCTCAGGGCTTCAATGACAGAGAGCAGAGCAGTCTCAGTTGAATGACCATTATGAAACCAGACTGGTTGCTGTCCAGGAGGTTGTTTTGGCTGAGAAAGGATGAGAGCTGGTTACAAACAACACGTTCAAGAGTTTTAGCAATGAAGGGGAGGAGGGATACCGGTCTGTAGTTTTCTAACAGTGCAGGATTAAGAGTGGGTTTCTTCAGTAGTGGTGTAATACGGGACTCTTTGAAGAGTGTGGGAAATGTACCAGTGATAAGAGACGAGTTGATAATGTGGGTCAGAGTGGGAACAACGGATGGAGAGGTGTTGATGGTCTGGAGGAGATGAGTGGGGATGGGATCTAGTGGGCAGGTAGTCGGGTGGTTAGAAGAAATGACCTTGGAAACGTTTTCTTCAGATAGGAAAGAGAAAGAGGGGAGCGAGCATGTGTCTGGGGGTTGGGCGTGGTCAAGAGACGGTGGCACAGAGAATTGATTGCTGATGGTGGTCGTTTTCTTTACAAAGAAAGCTGCAAAATCATCAGCTGTTAGGTCAGATGGAGGTGAGGGGGCAGGTGGGCAAAGAAGAGCAGAGAAGGTTTTAAAGAGAGTACGAAGGTCAGGAGAGTTGTTGATTTTTGCGTGGTAGTACAGGGTTTTCGCAGAGGAGACATCAGCAGAGAAAGAAGAAACGAGAGACTGATAGAGAGAGAGCATAGAAACCATTTTCTACTTTTGGAACCTTTTTATAAATGTAGTGGAGTAAAAAGTATGATATTTGTCTTTCAAATGTAGTGAAGTTAAAATACAAGTACTCAGAAAAAAGAATACTCAAGTAAAGTACAGATACTCAAAAAGTGTACTTAAGTAAAGTAGCCTACTCAGGTAAATTTACTTTGTTACTGTCCTCTGTGTTACACCTCTGTAATTAAGGTCCAATACCAGACTTAAATGAACTGAACTAATCAGTCAGGCTTAAAGGGGTTTCGCAAAGCTTAGCTTTAGTTCATGCGATCCTACTAATTTGAACGAGGCTCAGTAAGTCAAGATAATAGTGTGTGCATGCTATTATTCAGCAGCCCTACAAATCAAGCGTTTATCAAATAAATCGGCAAAATCAAGAGGAAAAGGGAGCGGTAATTGGTGCTCTTGTGTTTAACAGCACATTACCGCCACCTGCAAAATGTGTGAACAATTTTAACGTCAAAGGTACGAAACTATCAAAGGAAATACCGCTGCAAATAACCAAACCAAAGGGAAAGATTGGCAAGAAATTCCTAAATGCATGCAGTAAGTATGTGTTCAAATGTATTTATACAGCGTATTTAATACAAATAAATGAAATAATACTAAATCTTTCCTACAATTTATTAAACAGTAAGCAAGGAAAAGGGTTAAAATATTGTGTACAAAAATGTTAAACCTATGTTGCTTGTTTTTATCTTTTTATAAAATCTATTCCAGTACAGTGGTGTAAATGTCTTGGGTTACCATAAGATTTCAGCAATGGTATAATGTGCATATATAACGATATCTTATACTCAGAGTTTATGGTTGTTTTTTTAGGCTAAGAGTTTCAATACCTGATTTATTGTCAATAGAGTTTGAATATGTACTGTACACAGACATAGATAATATAATAATATAAGACCAAAATTCGGGGGTCTAAGGTACAGAAATCACTGTTTGCACATATTATTTCCCAAATATTATGGTCAGAAGGACACTCACTAGCCCCTCTTAAACTGTGACAAAGGGTTTATTAAGTCATTACATCAAAATGCCAAGAGCATCCCATCAAATAATTCTTTCTGATCCTACAGAATAATGCAAATAAAAAAACGACTGTGTACAAGTTGTAGCTCTTTACAAAAAGGAATGCTCTTGATGTAGACATGCAATATGAAGAAAAAATATAAAGTTGAAAGTTAAAGATGAAAATCCAACAATTGGAAAAAGATGCAAGAAAAACGGCCATAAGACAGTGACACAGGACCTGTTGTTTCAACATGATTTAATAGTTTACTTTTTCTCCCAGCAAGCATGAAATCATTTTATTAAACTGAAGGAAAAGTGAATTAAAACAAAAAAAAATGATAACTGTCATTAAAAATCATCTTATTGTCCCATCAGTCCTTCTCTACAACCATCAATGGCAGCGTCTCTCTCCTCAGGCAGACAATATACAACATACAAGGGATTCCATATCAATTATTTTATTTAGATACTAGATATTTTTGGCCAGTATAATTGTTTGAAATTGTTCTATTTACAAGCTATTATCAATTTATTGGGGAGTGTTTAAATTCAAACTTTATTGACATCAGTTTAAACATATCAAATCAATATAATGGATAAATATGTTCACAGACAGTATATTCATTTATTATTGTGGTCTATAATTTATTGAAATGATTTAATTAAATTTGTATTTGTAATGTTCAATAAAGTGATATAATTGCATCATGAGAATCAGTGGTAATATCACAGTTAAAATGACCTAGTTCAGCAACAACTAGCCTGACAGTTAGTCTGCCGCGGACTAGACTAGTTTCCCAGCATAAGTTGCCATAGTAATGGAGTTTGAACTATTTTAAGTTTGCTTTATGAAACCGTATCCACCGACAATAAATCTGATTTACCTAAATAATCCTGGTTTATTTCGTAATCTTGTTTTATGGAACAACCCTCTGCCCACGGAGTTGACTTTGGGCTGGTGATCTGAAAGGAATACAACAAATCTAACATTGTGTAGTAAAGCTATAACATCCCAGGGTATTTAAAATTAGCCCCCATTTCTTCTTGTTCAGTGACATGGTTGGCTCTAGTTTAATTTCTTAAAATGTTATGTAAATATCCTAGTTTAGCAAAGGCAAAGTCCTGGGTTCAGCGAAGCCTTGTCTGTGAAACTGGGCCATAATATATGGAGCTTTAAGTGAATGAATTTTTCAATGCTTTGTTTCAGAGTGGAAGGCAACTTAACAGACCGAAAATAGAAAGTGAATAAAACGTTAATTTGAGCCTAACTACGTGTACCGCTGGTGAACTGTCAATAGTCAGTAGCCTACTTGACCAAAAAAATGAACATGGATTCCTTGACTTCACATTTTAAGGACCGGTTTTTCAGACACTGCTTCGCTTAAGCCAGGACTTTATGTCTTAATTCTAAGGCTTTCATGTAGCTAAGTGGTAAGAGCATTGCGTTAACAACAGGTTGTGGGTTCGATCCCAGGGGATTGCACATACCTATGTTTAAATGTATAGGATAATGCAATGGAAGTCACTTTGGATAAAAGCGTCTGCCAAATGTGTAAAAATGTAAAATGTAAATGTCGCTTTTATAGAAATGCCATAGATTAATGCATAACTGGTGGGCATCTTGAGACAAAACAACGGCACTGATATATTTTAAGATCATATTTAAGATGGGATTTTAAAATATTTCTGTGCAAGTTATACTGAGTTAAGACCGGTCACATTCATTTTAGTGGGACTAACCTTAAGCCTTGCCTGTGAAAACGGGCCTAAAAGTATACAATTGCTGAAGTAATCTGACATTCAGGGGAGGAGGAGGGAATCCAATCATTTAATACTGTGACTTGTTCTAGCTTGTGTACAAAGCTTTGTATAATAAAAATTGGTGTTGACCATCATTTGTGCAAGACGTTCTTAGAATTCAATATGAGGTTGGAATGTGTTTGTTTAGTATGGTTTCTCTTAAGGATGGAGCATGCGTCCTTTAGATTTTGAGATGATTTATAGACGACTTCAAGTGACAACATAAACAAACGTTACTGCCCTTAAATTCCTGCACACATTCACAATCAATAGAGCGCCTGTAGATGATTTCTGATAACAAGCAAAAGAAACCTACAGTAGAAGAAGCGTTACTTGGCTAAACGTCTCTCCAATATTTTGACTTGAGGACGTGATCCCAAGCTCAACGGCTAGATGTCAGTGTACCAAACAGTTCATATTAAAGGGGTCATATGACACGGCTAAAAGGAATGTTATCGTTTGTTTTTGGTGTAATGTAATGTGTATTGTAGGGGATTCAATGAGGAACAATATTATTAAAACACTATTCTTTACCAAATTTGTAAGAATTATGAGCTTGGATCACAATTATAAGTAATATATTCTTCTCCACCCTTTGTGAGGGAAACAAATATCAACCCAAATTGGTATGAATTTAATTAATTATGATCAATTAGACTTATCTGGATCAAATTCATGATTTGGGGAAATCACTTAGCATTACGAGCAGGTAGCAAGAATCTGCATGTTTAGGGACTCTGGATTATGAGCATGGACGACAAACAACTTCACCTGTGAAATAAAACAGGACTTTATAACCTAGACTAGACACATACTAATCTAACATACACACACATACGGTTTAGCGGCCCTCCTGTTTTTTCCAAGTGGTTGATATCCTTTGGACAACATCATGTTGACCCTGGGACAACATTTAAATCAACCAATCAGATTTCAGAAATACATTTTCAGTTTATTTTAAATTTCATATTCCAACCAGGATTAGGTGCTTCTAGACCATTGTTTTTCACTTATCATTTCCCTCTGATTTTAGGGCTAAGTTATGGTTGGGGTTTGGTGTGGGTTTAGGTTTTATTTTTAAAAATGTTGTCCTTAGGTCAACAAAATATGTTGTCCCGAGGACATCAACCACTTGGCAAAATCAGGTCGAGCACAGTTTACCATTGGAAGAAGGTTGAAGTTGAAGCAGAGAGAAGAACAGAGCATGGATTTATGGCAGTATATGATATTCAGAAGATCAATAGCCTGAACAAAACATCAGTTTCTTCTTGTTAAGCACCTTTGTTAAAAGGATTAAGGATGTATCTATGTCTGTCCCCAAAGAGAGTTCATCTCCCTACATTCCATTCGGCCGTAAAATACTATTATCTTGATGGTTTGTTGTGGGTTGCTATGGTCACCAGAGACCTGGTCCCGCACCTATAGGGGTTAGTTGCAGATATTTTTTTTTTTACAAAGCTCATGGCTCTGAAAGCGAGGTGTGCGTAGTGATTGGTCGAATACTGCAAGCGCGTGGGAAATGTATGCCTCTGACCATATTCGGAACATCAGGTTCCCAAGCAATTGTACTGACAGGCGAAAATGTCATCGGTACTTCCTTATATCAATTCGAGCCAGAATCTGATCCGGAAAATGAAGATGATCCAGCAGATACATCAACTTTGCCAGCGCGACTCGAGCAGGATGTAAAGGATTGGTAAGGTTTTATTTTAAGAACCTGTGTTAAATAGTTTAAAACTATAGCTAACTGTTTTACCTTTTATATACGACGTTATAAAGACTATAAACAAACAACCATATACATCATACAGAGTTTGTGTGAGATTGAAACAAGCTCGGATTACAAGCAGGGAATGGTCACATAATAATCCTTCTCCTGCTCTCCTTTCGGCCGCTTTTCCGGGAGAATTGTCCAATAAGGGACTAAGAAAAAATTGTTACGAAACAGTCCTATATGTTCGAAAAAAACTTTCCTAAACCTGTACGATCACTGGGGGAGTGTATTGAGCACAGAAATACTACGTCATACGCCCAACTCGTTTTTTGACAGGTTGACCTTGTTAAGCATGAGAAGACAGCACGGGTAACATTGTGAAGAAGTCAGAATACATGAAACACTGTTGCATTTTATTTAGTTTGCGTTCAAAGTCTTTTTTATTTTATTTATATTTTTTATAATAATTGTATTAAATAAACAATTTGTTGAATGGGTCCTGTAGTTTAGTTGCATGTCTTTGGTGTGTTATAAGTTGCTCATGCATGTATTAGACACGTAAAATTGCGAAAATGAAAGTGTGGGAACAAAAGATGCATTCTATCTAAAAGCGAACGCTCACCCAGACCTGCCTGAAACGCCTCGTGTAACCACCCCCCCACAAATCTACGTCAGTTGGTGGTCTGATTTGACTAAGACCACCCAAATCTAAACGCAAGTAAAGTGGGCGTACTTATAAATCTCATTGTATCGTCACCGCCGCAGCCATGTCGCGGAGAAGCTGTGTTTCATTGCTCTGCCAAAAGATGAGACGACTAAAAACGAACGGTTACATTTTATTTACAACACTGTTCCAGAAAAGTACAATCCGAATGTTCAAGTTTGTGCTGCGCATTTCACCGATGATTGCTTCACGAACGTAGGAGAGAGATTAAGACCGGCTATGCTCGAAAGCTTTGGTTAAAAAATGGGGCCGTTCCGACCATTACAACTTTGCGGTGATAGTCTGGCGCAGCGCTTCAGATTCACAGCCTGTAAGTATATTTTCATTGTAACAGTTAAACAGGTTCATGTGCTGGATTCAATAGAAGTTTCTTAATCCAGGTTTCTTCAAGGATATACCAGAAGGTAGAATATTAGAGTTGACAGAGGATTTAAAACTCAGCAGATGTTTATTTCTGAACCTAATGGGAAACAAGTTCCTAATTTTGGGAAAAAGGTTTGTACGAAGATGACTTTCACAGATGATCTCAAATTTACATCAAACTTGGAATCTCATATTCCAACACAGATTTCTCATGATAAGAGATGGACAAAGACCCACCAGGTTTAGAACCGGCTTTCTCAGAGGGGATGGAAGGACTTTGCACATCAGGAGCACTAGGTTTCTCAAGTTTAGAACCGGGAATTGGTAAATTCACATCCAACAGTAGTACCATCAACACTGGTGCCCCCCAGGGATGTGTGCTCTCCCCACTGCTCTTCTCCCTGTACACCAACGACTGCACCTCTACTGACCCCTCTGTCAAGCTTGTGAAGTTCGTAGATGACTACAGTTATTGGCCTCATCCAGGACGGTGACGAGTCTGACGAGTGAGGTTGAGCAGTTTGCTGTCTTACATTTACATTTAGTCATTTAGCAGACGCTTTTATCCAAATCGACTTACAGAGAGTTCAGGGAGCAATAAGCGATACGTCATACAGGACCAATAATACAGTAGGTGCTAATACAAAGTTACTGGTTTCAACAAAAGCTAGACCACTACCTGTTTGGAGAAAGAAACTCCAAAACTTTTTTGTCTGTCAAGTATTCACAGAAGAGATGGTTTGAAATAGTTTCTTGAATGTTGTGAGAGATGTGGTTGACCGGACCGAGTTAGGAAGAATGTTCCACCAGGAAGGAGTTGTGAATGAGAATGAGCGGGAGAGCGATTTACTGCCCTCATGGGAAGGCAATACAAGACGCCGCTGGTTTGCTGAACGCAGGGATCTTGATGGGGTGTAGGAGTGCAGGAGGGTGTGGAAGTAAGCCGGTGCAGATCCAGTGATAGTCCTGTAGGCAAGCATTAGTGACTTGAATCTGATACGGGCTTCAACCGATAGCCAGTGGAGAGAGATGAAAAGGGGAGTCACATGGAAGACGAGGCATGCTGCTGCGTTCTGAACCAGCTGGAGCGGTTTGATAGCCTTTGCAGGAAGACCAGCAATGAGAGCATTGCAGTAGTCCAACCTTGAGATCACCAGGGGCTGGACAAGGAGTTGTGCCGCATGCTCAGTGAGAGTCTGTTCTAATGTTGAATAAGGCATATCGGCATGACCGTGTTGTCTTTGCAATGTGATCATTGAAGGACAGCTGTTCATCAAATATGACTCTGAGGTTCCTGGCTGTTTTGGAAGGAGTGATGGTGAGATCGTGTTGCACCATGGGGTGTGCCAGAAACACGAGTAGTTCTGTCTTGGCAGGGTTCAGCTGGAGGTGATGCCCTTTCATCCAAGCTGAGATGTCCTCGAGGCAGGCTGTAATGCGAGCTGCTACAGTGGTATCATCTGGGTGAAACGAGATGTAGATCTGGGTGTTGTCAGCATTAAATTAATTTGCAGTCATAACAACCTGGAGCTGTAAATGTAATTGTGTTGACATATGCCATCTATGTATTAATACAGACTACAAAAATGTGAATGCATACGTTTTCAGTGAAGCAATTACATACTGCATGAAATAATGTAATATAATTTATTTACAGAAAACTATAGAATAAACATGAATAAAAAATCAAACATTTTATGTAAGAAAATAAATGAATTTAATAATCATTAATACATATACAAGTAAACATCACATAAATCAAAGCTTTATTTCAATTTATTGTTGTAACAAATTATCCTGTATCTACAGGCGTTGAACCCCACATCCTACTGCCATCTCTCAGCTGACCACCGTCGCCACCTTCGTGATTTTAACGAGTGTGCTCATCTGTCCCTGTAACAGTCAAACAAGATTCAAGTGATATCTGTGAATTGTGCTCAATACTGCATTTAAATGTGGAGGTAGTTGCACATGTGTTAACTCACTGTTTATTCAACTCAAATTTTCCTGAATTCATCAACAGTCAGGCGCGGATTAACGCACAGACTTGCCTAGGCTGCAGCCTAGGGGCCCCTCCTGTTTAGGTGTCTCTGATTGGCAGAATTTTTATTTTGAATTTACTTCCGCGGGAAGAAAAAATAGGCCCTCATTGGCCCATAAAAAATATTTGGGTCACATCTGTCCAATCAGCAGCAGGTGAAATCATGTCATTCATTTTCATTCACGTCACTGCTATTGCTAGACGCCATAGCGTCAAAATGTCCAAAAGAAAGTGGAGCACAAAAACAGATTATACAAAGGTTAAAACTTAAAAGAACAACGTGACTAAGATAGCAGCAGGAGGACTGGCAGCTCACATTGGCTAACATCGATGCTGCAGTTGAAACAACTCCAGCGGGATCCTTAGCTGTTGCAGCAGTTAGCTCATCATGTCATCAGTTATATTTCAGGGAGATATTCCACAATGACACGCATCTTATACATGTTAGTTTTTAATGATGGCTTTGTTTTATACAATGTTACAATACACAGTGGTTTGTGTCTCGGCAAAGCCGAGCACTGAGCACCAAAACAGCCAGACACAGGAAAAGTATTTCCCTCAGGCCATCTACCTCATGAACAGTTAAATGTTCTATTATGCAATAAAAACATGTGCAATACACAACTATATACTCGTATTTATTATACATATGTTTTTTATATAATATCCAGCTGTCCACATTCCCCTGCATATAACACAGTATCATTTGTATATAGCACATCTGTACATACAATATACTGTCTATTGTCCTTATTGTCTAATATTGTCTAATATTGCCCTTTTTGTCAAATGTGTATCGTCTCTCACATATTTATTTTTCATGTTTTGTTACCTGTGCCTTGTCAATTTTTAACCTGTATGTGCAATGGAAGCTTCTGTCACTAAAACAAATTCCTTATGATCCATTGGCAGCAGCTGCATTAGATCATTAACATTTTTTAAGATGGTGCACTTAGCGTTGTTTGTCTGCTTACAGGTTTAGCTGGGGCCTCAACAAATATTTAAAAAAATCTTAAATGAGTTTTAAACTGTGAGAGACCACAAACATGAGGGAAAAAAAATCCTAGATTTAATTGTTTTCCTCCTATAATGTGTGGTGCGACGTGATGAAGAAAGCACACCACACAACAACAGATTCCTCACTGTGAACACTGTGAACGATTCTCTCGAGATTTCAGAATAAGCTTTTTATTATTTCACTGTAGGCTATGATTATGATATATGTCTATAAAAAATATTAGTTATCGTCGAGAAATTGCTCAAGGATTGTCGTCTAAAGCATTTGAGGTGGCACAGCACTAGATATAATTCTATTCCAACTCAAATATAAAATCTCAGGTTTAGAAATGGGTTTTTCAGGTTCAGAACTAGGTTCCATAGGACTACCAGGCTTCTCAGATGTAGAAATGGGATTTTCAGACGGGAGGGAAGGACTGGGTTCCACACGATCACCAGGTTTCTCAGATTTAGAACTGGGTTTTTCAGATAGGAGGGAAGAACTGTTCCATATGACTGCCACGAGCAGAATTTGGGTTTCAGAGAGCAGAGAAGGGCTGGCCATCACAAGACTGCCAGGTTTCTAAAGTTCAGAACTAGGTTTTTCAGAGTGAATTGTACTTAAATTCTCATGATGAAGGTGAGGTGGAAGTTGCACAGGTGATTTAACACATGGTTTTTGAAGCGTAGCAATGGCAGTGGAGCTTTAGACAATAGGCAAGTACTGCGTTTACTAGAAACACCTTCACTCAAATTGTGCCGTGATACCGGCCCACGCACACCCCGAGAGAGAACTGCTCCAGGAATGCAGGAACAGCCGAACAAAAATCTGAGCAAATTCTTTCAGATCTGAGCAAAAATTTAGCATTAAGGCTGTCAGTGTGAACGTAGTAAAGGTGTCCAGTTCTAAACCTGCTGTGAAGTCTGTTGTAGAAATGAGACTAGAATCTCCTGGGGGATCAAGTTCACAACCTGTTGGGCAATCTGGTGGTCTTCCCTTTGAACAGTCCAACTAAAAACCTGCAGAGTTGCCTCTCTCTTTCTGAGAAGGTCAGTTCTAAACCTGCTGTTGAACCCGTCCATTAGCCTCTGGATCCGGCTCTAAGCCTGCTCAAGGGTATGGATCTAAACTTAATGTGAAATCTAGTTCCCTGTCCTCTGAGAATTCTGTTTTGAGTCCTTTGGAAAAACCCAGTTCTCTGTCTGTCAAGACTCAATTATCCTTGGTTTTAATGCAGGATGATCTCCTCACATGTCTTTGGTTTTTGTACCGTCATCCTTAATAAAACATTTTTCTAAATGCTCTGCTTTGTGCTGATCAAACTAAAAAGCGAAATACTTCAAACATCTTTAGGGAGTTTGCGATGAAGAATTTATTAACCCTGAAGTTTTAAGGCACATGAACAAGTCAAAACTGCACATTCGGGTTGTTGGAAGCATTGAAAAGTTCATATCGCTGCTCCATTCAAAATTGTTCACTTGCATCTAAAGTTGTATATTCTGCAGGGCAATCCCTCAGAATTAGATGTGGCTCCACAGCACAGTTTTGGAAGACATAGTTATGTTCAACCCTATGTTCCTGTATCTCAGTGGTGTGGAGAACTGTGTTAGCAGTGCAAAAGCTCATGGGTTTGGTTCCTAGGGAACAGGCGTGCTTATGAAATGTGTTGTCTGAAGTCGCATCGGATGAAAGCTCAAGTAATAACAAGTTCACACTACACAGCTTAAAATGGTGGCCAATCGCTGTGCTGTTTAGACTACATGACTTGCTCACTGTGAAGTCTGGAGTCTTGACGTTCACCGTTTGGGTGTTCACACTGCGTGACACTATATGAATGATCTGCAACAGGAGGGCACACACTACACCAGCTGAACAACTCACAACAACTCTTTACTAGTTCACACATAATAATGGGGCGCACTGTTTTTGCCCCGATCACAGCCGGACCTGTCGGCGAGCTCGACGATTTCAAATCTCTAGTATAGTGTGAACCTGCCATAAGGTGAGTTGTATAGCTGTTGTGGCAGGATGAAGTGAGCGAGGAGTCTCGTCTTTTACTGTTCTAGCCCATAAAAGTTTCAAAATCACACAATGTCTTGAGTAAAGCAAACCTACAACTGCTGACAGATGAGGAAGTTCACTGTTTGCCTGATTGAAGGCAGAAATCTTTAGTCTATAACATTAGTAGGAAGAATATTAAAGAGTTGGGAAACTATACAGGAAAGCCAAAGGTGACATGGGTTTATAGAACCCAGAGTTTTAGACGAGAGATTTTGGGGTTCACAAGGTCAAAAACCACCAGAACAAAAAGAAAGGGTTTAAAAACGACTTTACACAGTTGATTCTGAATAACAATAATTTATAGCTTGAATTCTGAGAGATATTTTAATTCAGGGATAGGCAACATCAGTTCTGGGGAGCGGCTCCAACTCAAACACTTTTTATTTTCAAAAAAGACTAGAAGTTTGATTTCTGAAACATTGCTCATTAGGGTTGGACATGTAATCTGCAGGACAGCAGCTCTCCAAGACTAGCGTTGCCTATCCCTGACCCAACTATTGATAATATGACTAATTAATGACGTTGGCACGTTAATGAGGCGCCAGGTGTTTCAAATGTTTCACTGTTTGCCTTTAAAAGTCCTTCAGTATCCAGACTGTCAGTGTTCGTGTGCCTTTGGGGATTTGTGTGTTTGTTCTCAGCAGCTCAGTTTGTGGCGAAACGATGGGCTTACTTCAGTTTATTCTCCTGGTGGTTCTTTATCATCAGTTCACATGCAGTGGTGAGTTGGTTTTTGTTTAGGAACCAATATTAAAAGTTGTTGTGTTATGTCATATTTGAGTTAAGAAGGGCATGTGTTCTTTCAGTGTTTGGCTCTTCAGTTGAACATGGTTCCTCAGAATCTTCAGGGAGTGATGTTGGGATTGTAGCTGGAGACAAAGGTTTGTATGTCGTTTCATGTCCCAAACATGTATGGATATCTTTACTCTGCTTGAAAAGCCACATTGTGTGCTACTGAGGTCAGAAGATGATTTTATTCCCGTTCAACTTGTTGATTTGATCATTGTAGGCAACTTCAGTCAGAATGCTACTGCTGAGAAATCTTACACCAATGCTAACTACAGTCACAATGATGCTTCTGAGGACTATTTAACCAACACCACCTTCAGTCACAATGATGCTTCTGAGGACTCTTTAACCAACACCACCTTCAGTCAGAATGATGCTTCTGAGGACCGTTTAACCAACACCACCTTCAGTCACAATGATGCTTCTGAGGAATCTTTTTCAGTCTTCTGAGGAATCTTTAACCAACACCACCTTCAGTCACAATGATGCTTCTGAGGACTCTTTAACCAACACCACCTTCAGTCACAATGATGCTTCTGAGGACTCTTTAACCAACACCACCTTCAGTCACAATGATGCTTCTGAGGACTCTTTAACCAACACCACCTTCAGTCAGAATGATGCTTCTGAGGACTCTTTAACCAACACCACCTTCAGTCACTATGATGCTTCTGAGGCCTTCAGTCAGAATGATGCTTCTGAGGACTCTTTAGCCAACACCACCTTCAGTCAGAATGATGCTTCTGAGGAATCTTTAACCAACACCACCTTCAGTCACAATGATGCTTCTGAGGAATCTTCAACCTATGGTAACTTCAGTCAGAATGCCTCTCACGGGTATGCAAATGAACTGAGCCAAAGTCATGGTAATCACAGCCAGAATATTTTTTAATGAAAGGTTCTTCTGGTTCCTAGAAATTATCTTTGTCCAGTGCTGTTAGTCTGTCCAACTTGAATCTGAATGTTCATTGAGCAAATGACTGTTGTTTGATACCAGTAAAACTTTGTTCTATAAACGTTTGTGTGGTGCTTTGCTCATTAATTTCAGGGTTCCAATTTTTGTCATTTTGGTTCAGTTGTGGTGTCTTGTTGCACTTAGTGTATGATTCTAATGTGCAGTGCTTCAATTCTTGCACCACATTGTCTCTTGAACCGGCTTCGTTGACTTGACTGGCTTTAAACCTCTGGAGACTCGGTAGTTTAACTTTGCAGTACGCTATAGTTTATATTTTTTACAGAAATCGTTTTATTGTAAACCTTGCTGGGAGGACTTGGAGGAAATGAAATAGCTGGACTATATTTTCAGTGAAGCTATGGTTTATGGTCCTCAGGATATTACAATTAGCAAAACGCATAAGGTGTCTGAAATGGATGGCATATGACCCAGATTTTGAACCCTCCAGGCTTAAAGCAAGATTTATATACTGGGTGCAGAGAGGAATCCCTTCGTAATGCTCAATTATTTCCAATAGAAATTTACGTTGTTGGGCATTGAGACATTTGGAATGGAAAGGCATGATTTTTATAGATGCCCAGATTTCACAAATACAGAAGAATGGTATTTTTTTTACAACTGTTATAATGAACAGTCTCGACCTTTGTCGGAGTCAATCTGGAAGGGCTAACAGTTTTCATATTTGCATGTTGAAAAATACAAATTCGCTGGCATGTAGCAATTGAAATTGGAGAAATAATAGGAGTTGGATTTCATTTGTCACTCTGTACCTCGGAAAATCCCTAAAGCCATTTCAGACAGTTATAAAGAATACTTTTAGCAAGCAGCCGGAAAGCCATAACTTGTACATGTTGCAGATTGACCCTCCAACAAGGGATCAATGGAGGGAAATTGTAAACGCAATTGCAAAAAGAAAAAATGTAGTTCACCTTAGCAATTAAATGTTTTGCATTATGGTCATTCAGTATAGAACTATTGAAAGGGAAGTTTAAGTAAACAAAACATTTAAATCGGATTTCAATTTGTCAAGGATGGTTTTGACCCAAACACTGGCAAATGTATTCTAATTCACTGAAATCTTTATACCAGAGTAATTGTTGCATTACATTTATTATTGGTGTTTTTCCATTTAGAACTTAGCGACAAACACAAAGTCTACATTTCAAAGGCTTTGATATATGAACAAACAAAATTAACAAGAATGTAATTGTACAAAACTAAAGACTCAAAAGTTGGATGTTAAGAGATTTATTTCGCAGCAATGACAAAACATTCAGAGACATCCGGTATTCTTTTGATTCAGATCTTAGTTTAGTCCTTAGTTTTACGCTGGAGACAAGTTTGGGGAGACTTTTTTTATTTGATAGAAGACGTAGATTTCTCAGAGGGCAGAGCTTGGTTCAACAGCAGCAAGAGAAATAGCTTTCTACAGTTTAAAATTAGGTTAAGAGGGAACACTAGAAGTCTTGGAGCGGGAATATCTAGGTTTAATCAGAGAACTGGGATTGACCAGTTTAGATTTGGTGTTTGAAAAGAGAATGCTTGTTTTAACAGGAAGGATAGAAATGGGTTTTACAGGAAATGCCAGTTCCATAGGACTACCAGGTTTCTCAAGTTTAGAAATGGGTTTCTCAGAGGGGAGGGATGGACTGTTTCTTACGGGGTTTTCAGGTTTAGAGGAAGGTTTCTCAAATGGGAGAGGATTTAGCACGATAGGACCACTGGGCTTCTCGGAATTAGAATTGAGTAGTTTATGAGCACTAGATTTCTCAGGTTTAGTGCTGGACTCTTCAGACGGAAGAGAACTAGTATCCACAGGAGGACTTGGCTTATCAGGGTTAGTACGAGACATCTCAAATGAATGGGAAAAAACAGATTCCATAAGAGCAGTAGGCGTCACAGCTGTAGAACTGGATTCCTCAGTGGGGAAGGGAGAGCTGGGGATCATGGGAGCACTCTGCTTCTCTGGTTTAGAGCTGACCTCTTCAGAGGGGGTAGAACTAGTTGTCATAAACACATGGGGTTTCTCTGTAGGGAGCAGAAAACTTGGTTTGATGGGGGCATTAGAGTTGTCATGTCCTGGACTTGGCTTCTCAGAAGATAAGGGAGAACTGGCTTGCAGTGGAGCACCCGGCTTGTCATGTTTAGAGCTGGGTTCCACCTGAACACTAGTCTTCCCTTGTCTAGAAGCAGATCTTTCCGATGAGAGAAGAGAACTTGCTTCAGTATATCCACCAGGACTCTTTTTCTCAGGTTTATAGCTTGTCTTTGAAAAGAGAACACTTGATTTTGCAGGAAGGGAAGAATTGGACTTCACATATGGATTTGAATGGGGTTTCTTTGGGTTAGAATATGAGCTCACAAATGGAATATTAGATTTGAGATTATTGCTGATATTCTCATGTAAATTGCCAGGATACGCCTTGGATCCTCTAGAGAGTGCGATCCAACATCATCTCCAGCTAGTTCTAAAAACAGAATCAAAGCATTCAGTATTATTGCTGTTAGTTGTTGTAAATAACCACTTGCCATTAAAGTCAACATTTGTGAATGTACCATCAACTTCTTGTAGTATTTGGCCAAAATCACTCGGGACAAACCCAAGGAACACACTTGTAATCGGGGAACAGTATACTGAAAAGAAAAAAACCCCATGGTTACGGCACTTCAGTTAGATATCAAGGAGTAGTTGTAAACATGAACTTACCATCACTTAACTGATATACTAAAATAATGACCTTAAAACACCACATCTTCACCACAAGTTGAATGATTTGAGATCACTTAGTAAAAGGCCTTTTTAAAGATGAGGACTGATTTGTATCACTCGATCCAGTTATGATCCATTGGCAGCAGCTGCATTAGATCATTAACATTTTTTAAGATGGTGCACTTAGGCCGCGTTTACACTGGCACAAAACTGAGCCACTTCCAAATGTGGATTTTAGGCCGCATTAACATCGCATGTATTAAGTGACTTGATTCCGATTTTTTCCTCCAATGTGGCACAGATCGGATGTATTCTATGACCGTGTAAACAGGAAAAAAGCGCATACATTCGGATATTTCGAGATCGGTTTCAGGCCGCATTCGTATGTGGAAATAAATCAAATATTCGCTAGTGTGACTTTCAATGTAAACAGGCAGGGTTGCGTTTTCCAAAAGCCTTGTTAGCCAACTATGGTCGCAAGTTCCGTCGTTCCAGCATAGTTCAACGATTTAAGTGTTTCCCGAAGCCATCGTTCCAACGATGAATCGCAAGCAACATCTCAAAGTTGCGTGGTTGGTCTAGAAGTGTGGTTAGAAGCATCGTTCCTTATTATTATGACATCTAGAGTTACATGCATCAAGCTTTTGATCTAAGTAAGCAAGCAAGCAACATGCAGTGCATTCCATATCCATCACTCATATACAAATTTAATTGGACATCTTTTAGTTCGTCAAGGAAATAAAGCGCTGTTTCTTAAAAGTGCGCATGCGCATGATCTGCGTGCGCTAGGACCCTGGGGAATCCCTGGGCGGAACACGTAGAAGGACGCTTTTATAACTAATTAAATATCATGAAATAAAACAACAGATAACAAAAATATGATAACAAAAGTACTCCTTAAATGCAATGTATGTTATTTACAGCAAGAATTGGACATAAATTCAATCTAAACGTTTTTATTAGTATACGTCAACTCCACCTGTGCCTCCACCATCAACTAGATTGCTAAATCCATTGGTTCAAACATTGATCTCCGACACATAGTTACGACGGTTTCGGGAAACGGTCGTAACTCGTTAATCTCCCCAACGATGCACGTACTATGGTGGTTAACCAGCGAGTTATGTCGTTGTTCGGGAAACGCATCCCAGATCGGATATTCACCCGTCAATGCGAGTCCTACATCATTAAAGCCTTTCACACAGAGATGATCCCGGAATATTACCAACAGTTTTGCCAGAAAACAAGAGTTAAGCGAGTTTGCAGTTATTCGAACAATAACAATTTTTTTGTGTTTAGATAAATCAATACGTCCTAATCCCCAAACTGAAGCTGACGAAATTAGGGCTGTCTGCTCAAATCAGTCGCGATTTCTTTAAGACTGCAAGGGAAGCTCAGCTTCCCCTATAATTGTCAAAAAATGAATGGTCAAATATATGTACTATTATGTTAACATTTTATTGACTAAAAATGCGTTAAACACGTTCATCTCGAACGAAAACAATTTCGTTCAGAATCAGCTACTTAGGTCGGCTGACTCGATTTCCTTCTCATTCATTCCCGTAGCGTACAGTGCATTACTCTGTTGAAGCCCAGCGTCCATTGACTTCAATGGGGCTGCTTTAAGCAGTTTTTTTCAGTGCTTAGAAACAAGATGGTCATTGGATAATGCTGCGATTATGTCCCGCCCACGGACGCTCAGCGTCTCTGGGATGAATGGAGGAGTGGGCTGGCCCGGACCGAGCGTCTGCGTGATGATTGGAGGGTCTGTCATCTCTTTTTAAAACCTTTTTATGTCCTAAAACGCTCGTTTTTTGGGGTCGACAGCTTATAAAAACGTATTTCTTGTTTTTTTTTTAGCTTGTTTGCTATACACATTGTCACACATATCAGCTTTTAGACATTTTTTTTTTTTTTTTTAAATCATAAATGACAAGGAGGCGGCAGCTTCTCGCAATGCAAAGAGAGTGGCCATCCTTGATAACATCTTGGAGCAGATTCCTCGACGTTTTTCAAATTTGGAAAGTATGCTTTTCTTAGAATTAGTCAATCCAGGGAAATTTGATGACATGAGACAAGCATTTCCAGAGGAGGCCTTCCAAAGTGTCCTTAAAAGTTATGGCCATCACTTTGATTCAGGGAGACTGAGGTCTGAACTTCAAGTCCTGTGTTCAGATCAGGACTTGCAGAGTAACAGGGGAAAGCTGTGTGATTACTTGGTGTTCCTTAAAGACATGGAGTTGGACAGTGCAATGCCTCAGCTTTACAAACTGTTCTCATTAGTGGCAACAATTGGAGCTACATCTGCAGGTGTAGAAAGGAGCTTCTCCTGTTTAAAGCGGCTCAAGTCCTACACCCGTAACACAATGGGCCAAGGCCGTTTAAGCAGCCTAGCTCTGCTGGCCATTGAGAGGACACTGGTCAAGTCACTGGAAAAGACGCCTAGTTGGTACGACAGGGTTACAGAGCATTTTCTTGAAAAGGAACGTAGGGCAGAATTTACATATAAATAAATGGACAATTTTTGTGATTTAGGCCGAAAATGAGCTTCCCCTCTTTAAAAGATCAGCAGCCGCCACTGGCTCAAATGCAGTTTTAAAGTTTGAAATTACTCAAAATCAAAATATCAAAATGATCAACATAAAAATACAAATTGCCTCAATAAAAATGATCGCTCCGCAACCTAAAACACTTTGCTGTTCCACATAGCGGAGAAGCTCGAGTTTCTCTGCAGACACCTGCTTAACTTTTAATAGGATAAACACTTGAACGAGCATTTACCTATATCTTTCCTTAGTGTAAGTAGTAGGACATTAGGACCCAGGGGACGCCACCTCAGAGCGCTTCATTGCTCAGCTGGCTATTTAGGGAGACGTAGTCAGAGCGACAAGCAAAACTGGCGGTCCAGCATAGCGTGTTAGTACAGTGTGGGGAGTGAAAGCACACCAGGATTTTGGGTCCAAACTAGTGCTGTTGTCGTTGCTTGAGGTTGCAGATTGGCCAGTGGACAAATCTGTTGTTTTGGGCAAACCGTTGCAGTAACGCAGTGTGAGATTGTGGTGAAGACGCATGGTGCAAACATTTGTTTGCTATACAGGGAACGTGTCCAGTCACTGTTTTTCCTAATCATTTTAGCCATACCAACTGCCTACCATAATTTATAACCTACCGATTGCTGAACTAGAGCCATGTGAGAGAGAGAGAGAGAGAGAGGGAGAGAGGGAGGGGGTTTGTGTTTTACATTGTATGTTTGTCTAGAGTTCTTTTTTATAATCTTATGTATACTCTGTGGGGTTCTTTTATTTGAAATATTTATTGGGTAACGTGTAGTTTTCCAAGGAGACAACTGCCTGCAGTGGTGTGTGTGTGAAGTGAAGGGGGGGAGAAATTGTTGTAAATCACGGAAACCATATTTAACTGGGTTGTTTTACCTGTGTATTAATTTATTTATTAAGAGTGACGTGTGGTGTTCTTTGAATTCTAACACGTCTCCGGAGGAAAACTCTGTATACACCCTTAACCATTTGGTGTTTTGATTAAGGGAAGTTTCATAAAGTATTACAGTTGTCTTTTTAAATTGTTTATATAATTGAGCTATTGTAAAATAAACAAATGTATATTTTTGACGCGCCAGTTTCCATCTGCGTCCTTTAATTAGGGTGGCTTGCGTGAAACCAGGTAGTTTTTGTTGAACCGACTATTGTTTAAAATCATGGGTCTTTGATTTATTTTAGTAAATTGGAGCGTGCTAGACACTGGTGGCCACATTAGTAAAAACGAACATAAACATGATGAACATCTACAGACATAAGTGTTTATGTAGGCCTGTGGTCTTTGTAATATCATGTGCAGTCTGCTTTATTGACAGGGTTTTTGTTCGGTCCGCAAGAGCTTGTTCAAATAATCTAAATAATAAAAAACTTTCTCAAACTTTGTTTAAAAACGTCATTTTTGAGCTCACTTTTTTATTACGTCATATAGTCCAACTGAAAATTGCCCTGCCATAATATCCTGTGCATTTTATATTAGTTTCAAAAATACCGACTCAATTTTACTTCATTAGAACCCCTCTGCATTCCGTTTTAGTTTGTATTGAGCAAACTAACGACGCATAAAACAATTATTTTATTTATTTTCATTTGACAGATCATATTAATCTTATATGGAGCATAAACTGGTTGAAAGTAGTTAATCCTTCTCACATTAAATGAGAAAATAAGCCTACCTTTCGTTCTTATTGTTGGTCGTTGTTGTGCATTTACCAATAAATAAATACAAATGATTGAACTAAACATTTAATAAATAACTAATGCTACATAATAATAACCCAACAACAGAGATGTATTTGGCACTAAATATAGAAAAAAGTTGTAATGCGCACTATTGAGCCACCTAAAATCATCGCAAGGGAAATTCCTTCATGTTCGCGATTAAAAAATATCCACATAACATTTAATAATAGGCTACAGTATATGTAATAATTAGAGAACCCTCACGTCACGTGTCCTTATGTGTATATGCACACTGAGGGACGAATCCCGGCACACATTACACATGCATTTTCCAAAATCTCAGGTCGGGTTTGATCCTCCTCTTATTGTCTCACTTTTCCCTTGTTGCTATTTTTCCATATTGCGCAGCTGACGCGGCTTTGCAATCATCAGCCGAGCGGCTCAGCACACACCTGTTTCTTATCTCACTCATATTTTCTCCCTTTATAATCCTCTCGTTTCTCTCCTTCGTTGCTGTTGCGTTGTATGATTTACTTCACTCTAGCCCTAGTCTTCGGTTTGTGCGCTAATCAAGTTTTCTTCTAGTTTTAGCGTGTTTGCGTTTGTTTGGAGATTAGCCTGGACTGATCTGCCGCTGGGGTTTGGACCCTCCTTACAGCCTTCTTCACCGGTTGGGATCACGAGTTAGCCTTTTCCTCTGGACACTGTTTACGCCTCGATCGACTCTTGTCTGTTTCTTCTCTGGATTACCTCCTCGGTCCCTGTACGCACCTCGACGATCTTCCGCCTGCCTGACCTCGCCTCTGCCTCGCCTTGGACTCTCTGCGCTTGCTCAGCAAATGAGGCAAGAACAAGACAATAAATGACTGTGTTATTAAACAAGTGTGTTTATTTCGTATCTGCTTTTGAGTCCTATCCTTCTGTACCTGACACTGTGAAAAGGGCCAGTGCTTGAAGTGGGGAAAAAAGGGTCCGGTACTCTTGTGCATGTTGACGTATTGCAATGTGCAACTATTACCACATTGTATTTGGACATATTGCTGTTACAACATATGTAATTACTTAAGGAACCATTTGCCAAACAATTGATTTAATGTTAAAAACAATTGACCCCCCCAAAATAATTTCGGTCATTTAATTTCCTGTGATAATGGTTCTGCAGTCTATTTAAAAAAAAAAAAAAAGAGTAACGTGGCAAACGACGTTTGTTGTTTTTACTGGTCAGTACTTCTTACTTGGGTTGTTTCGCTGTGTATAGTGTAAATGCAGATATCGGATATGGGTCACAAAAACGGAATTGGGCATCAAGAACTTCAGTGTAAACGGGGCGTTAGACTACGTTCACACTGCAACCAAAATCCGTTTATTTTGCTCCTATGCGACCCAGATCGGTTTACTGCATGACGGTGTGAACGGGACAAACCACATGGAATCTGATCTGAGCCACTTCCATATGTGGTCCTAAATCAGATACAGGTCCGATGTTTCGGAATGCGACCTCAGTCTGAACGGTTATATCGGAATGAGCATTAAGGCTTGCAGTGTGAATGTAGTCTTAAGAGATGTGTTTTCTGCTTGCAGGTTTAGCTGGGGCCTCAACAAAATATTTAAAAAAATCTTAAACGAGTTTTAAACTGTGAGAGACCACAAACAGGAGAAAAAAATCCTAGAATTAATTGTTTTCCTCCTATAATGTGTGGTGTGACGTGATGAAGAAAGCACACCACACACCAACAGATTCCTCACTGTGAACACAGGAAATCTTGCAAATTCTCTCGAGATTTCAGAATAAGCTTTTTATTATTTCACTGTAGGTTATGATATATGTCTTCAATATATACAAATGTGTACATATAACCTTTCATGTGATATAAAAAATATTAGTTATCGTTGAGAAATTGCTCAAGGATTGTCGTCTAAAGCATTTGAGGTGGCACAGCACTAAATGTAATTCTATTCCAACTCAAATATAAAATCTCAGGTTTAGAAATGGGTTTTTCAGGTTCAGAACTAGGTTCCATAGGACTTCCAGGCTTCTCAGATGTAGAAATGGGATTTTCAGACGGGAGGGAAGGACTGGGTTCCACACGATCACCAGGTTTCTCAGATTTAGAACTGGGTTTTTCAGATAGGAGGGAAGAACTGCTCCATATGACTGAGCTGGCCATCATTTACATTTACATTTATCCAAAGCGACTTACATTGCATTATCCTATACATTTATACATAGGTATGTGCAATCCCCTGGGATCGAACCCACAACCTTACGTTGTTAACGCAATGCTCTTACCACTGAGCTTCAGGAAAGAGTCACAAGACTGCCATGTTTCTAAAGTTCAGAACTAGGTTTTTCAGAGTGAATTGTACTTAAATTCTCAAGGTGAAGGTGAGGTGGAAGTTGCACAGGTGATTTAACACATGGTTTTTGAAGCGTAGCAATGGCAGTGGAGCTTTAGACAACAGGTAAGTAAGTAGTTTACTAGAAACACCTTCACTCAAATCGTGCTGTGATACCGGCCCGCGCACACCCCGAGAGAGGACTGCTCCAGGAATGCAGGAACAGCCGAAAAAATCAGATCTGAGCAAAAATTGAGCATTAAGGCTGTCAGTGTAAAGGTAGTCAAGGTAGTCAAGGTGTCCAGTTCTACTGACTGGCGTTGCCTATCCCTGACCAACTATTGATAATATGACTAATTAATGACGTTGGCACGTTAATGAGGCGCAGGTGTTTCAAATGTTTCACTGTTTTTTTTCAGATCCAGATGTTTGTGTGGTGCTCAGCAGCTCAGTTTGTGGCGAAACGATGGGCTTACTTCAGTTTATTCTCCTGGTGGTTCTTATCATCAGTTCACATGCAGTGGTGAGTTGGTTTTTGTTTAGGAACCAATATTAAAAGTTTGTGTTATGTCATATTTGAGTTAAGAAGGGCATGTGTTCTTTCAGTGTTTGGCTCTTCAGTTGAACATGGTTCCTCAGAATCTTCAGGGAGTGATGTTGGGAATGTAGCTGGAGACAAAGGTTTGTATGTCGTTTCATGTCCCAAACATGTATGCATATCTTTACTCTGCTTGAAAAGCCACATTGTGTGCTACTGAGGTCAGAAGATGATGATTTTATTCCCGTTCAACTTGTTGATTTGATCATTGTAGGCAACTTCATGCTACTGCTGAGAAATCTTACACCAATGCTAACTACAGTCACAATGATGCTTCTGAGGAGTCACAATGATTCTGAGGGACGACTGTCAGTCACAATGATGCTTCTGAGGACTCTTTAACCAACACCACCTTCAGTCAGAATGATGCTTCTGAGGACCGTTTAACCAACACCACCTTCAGTCACAATGATGCTTCAGAGGAATCTTTAACCAACACCACCTTCAGTCACAATGATGCTTCTGAGGACTCTTTAACCAACACCACCTTCAGTCAGAATGTATAAAAACAATTGTCTTGTTTTTTTTTTTTTTTCTTGGATCACTTTTTTTAATGGTAAGTTGTTCTGTCAATGTCTATGATGTATTTCAGTTACTAGCCTCAAAAGTTTGCTTTTATCGTACCAAATTTCATAGTCTATGGAAATGAGCTTATTCATATTCACAGTGTGCGACTGACCACCAGAATCATGGCTGCATTTGCTTGTTAATCCAAACTCTCATCTATGCGTGATTTATTTTTAGGAAATAATTTTGCTACATGAACATCTGCACTGTAAAACAGAAGTTGACAAATGAGCTAGTACGTTTCCTTATTGTTTCTTCAGCAAAGCAAGCAGTTACAGGTTTTTGGGGGGGATGAATTTTTGAATAAGTTTATTGTACTTATTAATGTGGTTCATTTAGGTTTGGAAACATTGTTGCGATTTAACAGGGTTCATATATAATCTTTCCAGACAATCAATAATACGAAGGGACAGTGTCTCTGTCAGGGCTTAAGCCTAATCACAGACTAAAATGTTAGAAGTGCCAGTGCGCTCACCACACACACCAGCTATCGGTGAGAGAGAAGAGAGATCGAGCCAATTCAGAGGGTGGGGAATATTTGAAGGCCATGATTGACAAGGGCCGTTGGAGGGAATCTGGCCAGGACACCGGGGTTAGACCCCTACTCTTTACGAGAAGTGCCATGGGATTTTTTATGGCCACGGTTTAACATCTCATCTCAGTAAAGTGTCCCCATCACTACACTGGGGCATTAGGACCCACACAGACCACAGAGTACCCATAGGTACTGACCAGACTCAGACCTGCTTAGCTTCAGTGGGCAACCAGTCTTTGGCTACAGGGTGAAATGGCTGCTGGCTATATGTTTTTTGACAAGTTGACCAAGTTAAGCATGAGAAGACGGCACGTTTAACATTGTAAGAAGTCAGAATGCATGAAACACTATTGCAGGGCCGCTTTAAGAAACTGTAGGAGATTCAATGAGGAACAATATTATTTAAACACTATTCTTCACCAAATTTGTAAGAATTAGGAGCCTGGATCACAATTATAAGTAATATATTCTACTCCACCCTTTGTAATGGAAACAAATATCAACCCAAATTGGTATGAATTTAATTAATTATGATCAATTGAACTTATCTGGATCAAATTCATGATTTGGGGAAATCATGTTGCAGTACGAGCAGGTAGCAAGAATCTGCATGTTTAGGGACTCTGGATTTTGAGCATGGACGACAAACAACTTCACCTCTGAAATAAAACAGGACTTTATAACCTAGACTAGATCATCTAACATACACACTGTCATAACTTCACACAGTTATTTTTAAATAATTACTTTATTAGAACACAGCGTGTGTTAGGCTCACATGTCACATACTCTCGGCAACCGGAACATACCCTCCCATAACATCCGTACGTCGTATAACCTGTTACACTAAGCAGTATGGGTAATAGTGAACTCCACATCATCACAAACACACATACGGTTTAGCATTGGAAGAAGGTTGAAGCAGAGAGAAGAACAGAGCATGAATTTATGGCAGTATTTGATATTCAGAAGATCAATAGCCTGAACAAAACATGTGTTTCTTACTTGTAATGCACCTTTGTTAAAAGGATTAATGATGCTCTATGCATCCATTAATAAGACTAAGTCTGATACTTGCATGTCTTGCCCATCAAAAGAAAAAAAGTGTCCTGATGCAGTTTGTGGCGGCTCCAGTTGATCTTGGCTGGAAGATCAGAGAGAACCAGTTTTATGTTTTTATGCAGAGGATCTGTATCTGGAAAGACGAGGCCTGGCACAAATTTATGGGTCAAAGGTGAAGTCTTCTAGTCCATCCTTTAGAGATTCCTTTAGATAGAGTTCTACCCTTGTAGAGGGGGCACGGACAGAACCCGAACGAAAAGCAAAATGCAAGAAGAGAGTGGAGAGAAAGAACCGAGCCCCGCGAACCGAAGAGACTCTTCTCGTGGTCTCTTTTAAACTGTAAGGATATAACATCCTACGGATGTGACTGAGCCAATCAGGAGATGGCACCTTCGGAGGGAAAATGAATTGTCTTTGTCTTCAACATGGTTTTTTCATGGAAGCTGATTAGAGTTTAATAAAACTAATATGAAAAGAGCTACCAAGACACAACAAACATTAACAAAACATGATCTATATATCATCTTGGTTAGAGTTACTACAAATCTAATAATTCTAGTAGTTATACACACGTTTAAACTACTATGGATTAATGTTAAAGACAGACACAAGAACATCAATACATTGCAAGGTTATAAATGTATAGATGTCCATTTCTATATAGATGTATTTGTGGCGAACCACAAGTAGGAAGAGACATTCACCAAGGTACTGTACCTTTAAGAGAGGGAGGGGTGATGAGAGTTGTTGTGTTCCGGTTTTTGGTGTGCGTGTGTTTTCTTTGTGTCCGCACTTGCTGTTCAGAGTGTATTTTATTAAAGTGGAGCGTAAAGCTGTCTCGACGCATCTTCGTCTCCTGTCTCATCATTTATTACTCCACATATTAAGGATTGTATGTCTCTCCTTGAACTGCCACCTTACCGTGGTGGAGGGGTTTGAGTACCCAAAAGACCCTAGGAGCTATGTTGTCTGGGGCTATATGCCCCTTGTAGGGTCTCCAAAGGCAAACAGGTCCTAGGTGACGGGTCAGACTAAGAGCGGTTCAAAAACCCTTATGATGACAAACATTTGAGGACCGTGACGTCGCCCGGCATGGCGCAGCCGGGGCCCCACCCTGGAGCCAGGCCCGGGTTGGGGCTCGTATGCGAGCGCCTGGTGGTCGGGCCTCCCCCCATGGGGTCCGGCCGGGCTCAGCCCGAAGGAGCGACGTGGGGCCACCCTCCCGTGGACCCACCACCTGCAGGAGGGACCGTAAGGGGCCGGTGCTTAGTGGATTGGGCGGCAGTCGAAGGCGGGGGCCTCGACACCCGATCCCTGGACGCGGAATCTAGCTCTAGGGACATGGAACGTAACCTCTCTGGCGGGGAAGGAGCCTGAGATTGTGCGTGAGGTTCAGAGATTCCGACTAGAGATAGTTGGGATCACCTCTACGCACAGCTTGGGCTCTGGAACCACACTCCTCGAGAGAGGATGGACTCTTCACCACTCTGGAGTTGCCCATGGTGAGAGGCGGCGGGCTGGTGTGGGTTTGCTTATAGCCCCCCAGCTCAGCCGCCATGTGTTGGAGTTCACCCCGGTGAACGAGAGGGTCGCTTCCCTGCGCCTTCGGGTTGGGGATAGGTCTCTCACTGTCGTGTGCGCCTATGGGCCAACGGCAGTGTAGAGTACCCGGCCTTCTTGGAGACCTTATTGGACTTCTGTGCTAGTTACAGCTTGTCCATAATGAACATCATGTTCAAGCATATGGGTGTCCATCAGTGCACATGGCACCAGGACACCCTAGGCCGGAGGTCGATGATCGACTTTGTGGTTGTTTCATCTGACCTCCGACCGTATGTCTTGGACACTCGGGTGAAGAGAGGGGCGGAGCTGTCAACTGATCACCACCTGGTGGTGAGTTGGATCCGATGGCGGGGGAGGAAGCTGGACAGACTCGGCAGACCCAACG